>JAOWBR010163306.1:0-21228 GCA_028571145.1 Dionaea muscipula
CTTTGTACGACATTAAATTTATGCTAGCCCCTAGGTCACAAAGAACTCTCTCAAAATTTAAATGGCCAATTGTACAGGGGATTGAAAAACCCCCTGGATCCTTCAGCTTTGGGGGTAGCTTTCTCGACACCACAATTGAGAACTGCTCTGTCAAACAAACAGTTTAAATTCCTCAAGTTTTCTCTTGTTACTCAAGATCGCCTTCAAAAACTTCGCGTACTTAGGCATTTCAGCTGTCGCCTCAACGAAGGGTATGTTGGTCTCTAGTTTCTTGAAAATGTCAAGGAACTTCTTGTAGGATTTGTCCAGCACATTTCTTCTTGTGGCTTGAGGGAAAGGCAATTTGTTGATGTTAACATCGGTCTCTACCTGCTTACCCTTATCTTTCCTTTTCTTCGAATCCGTCGCCATAGGGAAACAACTGTTCTTCTTTTTGTCCTTCTTCTGTGGCGGTCGCTCTTCCTCTGCAGATGAGGAGTCTTGATTCACAACAGCATCCTTCAAGCTCTTGACCTAAGGCGGCACCTGTGTCTCCTCATCAGACGAGGAGTCTTGTGCATAGCTTGGTGATGCCACAGAGGATGGCACCACAGTTTTCTTTCGTGGCGGCCCCATGTTTGTTGGCAGCACCGTTCGACTCCTGAGTTCAATGGCCTTGACATCCGCCTTGGGATTGTTCTCTGTGGTTCTAGGGAGTGTGACGGGTGCACGATTTCCTAACATAGTGGCTATTTGGCCCAGATGGGTCTCCAAATTCTTGATTGTCGGGTTCAGATTCTACATTCCTGTATTGTAGAATGTTATAAATTGAGCCAACATGTCCTCAATGGATGGTCTTTGTTGCTGAGGCGACGGTGCTTGTTGTTGCTGTTGTGGTGGCGGCTGCTGTGCATACTGCAGTTGCTAGTAATATTGTTGTTGCGGAGCGTACTGTTGCTGTGGGGGTTGTTGGTACGCTCATTATTGTTGTGAATATTGAGGTTGTTGTTGTTGTTGGGGTCTCACTTGCCCTTATGGAAGGGATCCTTGTACATATTGGCGAGGTTGTGGCGCCGGCTGCTGTGGCTGCGGTGCCTGCTGTTAAGCATTCTCATAATTCGTGCCTCGCCATGAGAGTAGTTGGTTTCCTCTCCATGGGATTTATTATTGCTGCTGCCTATTCTTCCCAATATAATTCACGAGCTCTTCAGTGGGCTCGGCTATTTCACATTCTAAATACTGGGGCTCAGCAAAGAGGGCGTCAGCTTGTTCTTGAATAGTGTTGTCGCCATGGAGTGGGTAAGGTCCCGTTGGTACTGCAGCTACTTATAATGTAGAAAGTCTGGTATTCAAAGTTTGTAGCTGCGTAGTCAATGAAGCAAAGGCTTCCGGGTCAATCAAAGGTTGGGCTGGCTTTACACTAGCCACTAGTGTGGTCCTCCTAGAAGTGGATGTGACAGCCCTCTCAGAGGCATTTTGATAATTGTTGGTCACCATGTCCTCTAAGATGGCCCATGCATCCGTCTGGTTTTTTCTCATGAAGGACCCACCGGCTGCAGCGTCAATCATGGCTCTATAGGTGCCTTTCAACCGCTGATAAAACGTATGAAGCTGCTGCCATACGGGGACGTTATGGTGGGGACAAGCCTGTAGAGCCTCCTTAACATGCTCTCATGCTTCATAGAGAGACTCAGAATCCTCCTGCACAAAGTTAGTAATCGCCTTGTGCAACATGGAGGTCCTGAGGGGAGATAAATATTTTTTAAAAAATTTTCCTGCTAAGTCATTCCACATAGTGATGCTACCAACAGGTAAAGAATTCAGCCATGCCCTCGCCTTATCCTTTACAAAGAAAGGAAAGAGGCAAAGGCGGATGGCGTCATCCGATACGTTCTGATACTTCACAATATCACAAATCACCAGAAAATCAGTTATATGCTGATTTGGATCTTCCATGGGAAAACGATGGAATTGCGCGTGATTCTAGATGAGTTAGATTGTGAAGCCCTTTAGCTTAAAATTTACAACCGTCACGGCTGGTCTAACCATAGGTGGTCAAATCCCATCGAAGGTGGGGAAACCATAGTCAGACAGCGGGCCTGCAGCGGCATTTTTAGTTGCGTCTCCTCCGTCAGCCATTAAGATTGTCGAAAAATGGGATTGTTTTGATTTCTTTCTAAGGCGTCGAGCAGTCTTTTCAATCTCAAGGTCTAGTGAAAGGATTGATTCCTTACTAGACCTTGTCATCATACACGGATAGCAACGGCTCCTTGATTGCAAACCACAAGACCAAAAACCAACTTTCTCACGCGAAGGAAACAAAGAATAAAACAGAAATAAAAACTTCACTGGATGTTTTTTAAATCACTGAAATGAAAAAACCATTACCCAAGAGGATTCCTTGGCAACGACGCCAAAAACTTGAACGGGTTTCAGAACAGCAAGTGTACTGCCTCGTCGAGTAATAATTAAGATATGAATCCCACAGGGAATCTCCGTAACAGTGTATATCAAATCTGTGATTCTTAAAAAAAATAGTGAAGCAATCAAACAAAGGTGACAGTGAGAAATGAAAAGCTGGAAATGTAAATGACAATAATTAAGGTGCGAATTCTAAAGCTACAAACTCCACGATAAGGGTCACTCAACAACCACTCCAAGTACTATGGAACAATAGTGAGGTAGGACCAATCCTAAGATCGATGAACTACTTCCGCGGAATAAACCTTGGAGGTGATCAGTACTGGAACCACGGCTATGAAGGGAGACGTTGCAACAAAACTTTGAGAATTGAAAAGGTAAATAAATGACTCTAAAGTGCGAGAAAGTAAATGTGAGAAATTAGATTAAAATGTTTGGGACACAAAGGCCTTGTCCACAATGAACAATGGTGATCGCGCTGATCACTTACACACTCTGAATCCTTATACTCTCATTGTTGGAAACATATGAATGTGGGAAGACACTTTCTAATACAAAACTAGCACTCTGTTCACTCTCCTGTCACAAGGTGTTTTAGCAAGCGTTTAGCTTAGATTGATCTCATGAGTTTACCTTTTGATTGAAGCAGCTTTAATGATATTTATAGACTTCCGAGGAGGAGCCAGTCAGTTGAAGTTCATCCTTATCCACCAGAGATCCCGGGTTCGGTTCCAACAAGAAGATCCCCTGGGAGTAGGCGTGAAAATAGGAGGGAAATCAAGAACTGAAATGTTACTGTCTGGCCAAGTCGGAAAGAGGCCGGGTGACAGCATCCATGGCGTCAGCCTTCATGGCGTCAGGCAAGAAGTAAGCCTCATCATGATCTTGCAGGGACTAAGTGAACCCGTGGCGTCAAAAGCTTCTATCTTGAGAAGGACGTATCCATCTCCAGATTGGACACCATGGATCATATTATAATCATTATAAAGGACCTTGGATCATACTCGACGCCATGTAAGAATCTCGGATAAGGATTTGAGGCCTTGCGTCGCCATAGCTCTGAAGTTCTTATCTGTGACAGTTCTGCTATGGAGTTAAGTCTTTCTCCATGGAAATTTATGGATCCTATGCTTGATTTGACCCCATGGAATGCTTAGATAAAACAGATAAACATGTTTAGCATCCGGTTCGGTAATGTTACATCTTGGATTGAGAAGTTAGGATAAGGCAGCGCCACAGCGTGGTGAGACCAAACATTTCTGTGGCGGCATGGCTTACTCCAGAGAAACTCCTTCATTGCATGGAAGTTATGACCCCACATAATGATATGACATGTAAAATGAGTACCATGGACATTAGGGCCGACAGTGTTGAACCTCTAAATCTGAAGTTAAGGGAATGCATCGTCATAGCTTCATCTTCCATCTCCGTAGCTTGGTTGAGCTAGTCAGCGCCATGGCGACGGCTGCATGGATTGAGAGATTCATAGCTTCTCTAATTGTCATATTTTCAGAGCCATCTTAAATGGTTACTTGAAAGGTTTTGGATATGGTGGCACCAGGGTCAACCTTCTGGAACAGTGATGGCGCCATGTTCCTAACTTTGCTGCTTTTCAAGCCTTTTCTCTGAATGGTGGCGTCTATCAACCTTCTTTTCCTTGAATGATAAGAACCCTAAATGTAACACCCTAAACCGGGCGCTACCAGCGATAACCCGTGGGGTGAGCCACGGGTCATTGAATCCAAAAGGAAGTCATGCAAGATACTAAAATGAAACAATACCGAGATAAAGATAATTCAACCATCATGCATGGAAAACTAACATTCATGCAATACATAAATCCATTTTACAAATCCCACGACGAGGAACCATAAATCCAAAATAACCATCATGTCCAATCACCAAATCAGAGTAACAAAACATTATAATCATGCAGCGGAGAAACATGAAATATAAATCCTATGAGGCCACACCGCTTCCCGCCGCATCCGTCTATAAGTCACTGGTCAAAACCTGCCAAAACAAGTAGGGGTAAAATTCATCAGCGATAGCTGGTGAGATGAAATACGGCATAAGGTAAATAAATAAAACATGCAAATCATGCGTACTCAAATCATGCATCGTTCGAATCCACAATATCTCTAAAACTAATCAACGGACCACGGCGATGATGGATGTATCAAAACATAGGCCGTATAGAAAGTGCTCACTCACATCGACCGAGGGTACCCCAGCAACTCCTTCATAATGTACATTTCCGGTATGGCTCCTCCGCGAGCATGTAACATCATCAGGTTCCACCCTAGTTTCCCGTCGCAAAGCGGAAGAACTTCAGGGTATTGTGACACCCGAGGGTGGCCTTGGTGTCTAATCAGAGACAGAGAAGCCCCCCAAGGACTTAAAACAAAACATATCCATATCCCATGTCCAAACACAATAGGCATACAAGTCCCAATACAAACCAATGGAAATCACCATATCAAAATAAATGGTTTTCCAACAAAACCATACCGTATGAAGAGCATGGGAAAACAACGAGAAATACCAACTATTCATGTACCAAAGTCAATGCATCAACTCACCTGAGCAATGACTAATCAAACCTCAACAAAAGTCCGCTCAACCAAGCATGAGACGCTCAATGGAATCGTCACAAGCTCCTGAATCAAAATCATGCACAAAAGTCTCAAAAACCAACCACGACAACTAATCTAATCATCATGCTAACGTACTCACAACAACCCAAAATGAACCCTAATGATCCTCCTAAACATGCCTAAGATCATCCCTAAAACAATCCGGATCAATCTCTAGGAGATATGAAAAACATCCCCTCATAGCCTCAGGAATCCGGTCGACCGGATTTCCCCTCTTTGTGGAATCCGGTCGACCGGATAACCAAAAACAGGGAGGATGTGAAAATGCCGGTCGGCCGGAAATGGGGACCGGTCGGCCGAAAATCCTGTGTCTGCAATATGACAGAATTTCCCCAAGCACGAAATCAAACCAAAAATCATCCTCCATCGAAACCAAAGCCTCAAACACATCAAAATACATGTATCAAAGCTAAACAAACCCTTAAGAATCATCAAGAACATGCCAAACACCAAATCACCTCTTTAAAAATCTAAAACACACTAAAACAACCTAAATCAAAACATAAACCACAAACCACATGCAAACTAATCAAACACTCAACCTCAACACCTCCAACAAGTCCCAAATGACATGTCAAAGTTTGTCCAAGCCTTCATCAACAACAATCATGAGTTAAACTCAACTTGACACAATGAAAAACCCATCCAAAGTCATGAAACTTAAGAAAACCATAAACTTAACCAAAACATTACCTTCAAACAAGCAAATAGAGGACCTTCAAAGCCTCAAGATGATGTCAAGATGGTCCTCAACTAAGAACAAGAGAAATCCCAAGCAAAATGATGAAGAGAAAAGGAAATCTCCAAGAATCCCTTAGTTTCTTCTTCTTCTCCTTCCTTCTCTTCCTTTCCTTTCTTCTATTCCCTTCTTTCCCTTTGCTTATGCACGCATGGAGGAGCAGAATATGGGCTGCCAAAAGCTCTCCACCAATCTCAAACAAACACACACTAAACCCACACACACACACTTCCTCTCTCCTCATTAAATGCTAGGGATAAAAGTCCACTATAGTGGCTAGCTAATAATCTTCAAATCACGCGTGCACACTAATCCTAAACACCTCAAACTCGTCACCAAAAATCACAAAATTAAATTACAGTCCTAATGACAAATTCGAAATCTCAAAAAACCGTCAAATCACGACCCGTTAAATTCCGAAAAATCGAGAAAACCCAAACACATCAATATGGTACTCGTTGGTCTCATCTCATCATCCCGGTCGTGCTGGTATGTTCAAAATGATCGTACAACATGCGATGCAAAATATAGCAAAATGGCTACGTAAAACCCAAGAACACTATTTACGTAAAACATTATTCACCGAAAAACGAAAATTTCCCAACATGATAAATCAAACATAACGAGCATGAAATAATATAAAAATGACCATAAAACCCGGGGTATAACAACTTCTCTTATGTGAAAAACAAGGCCACCTATGGGTGACACAACGTCTTCACGTCTTCTCCGTTCGCGGTGGAGGGATTAGGACGGTACTTCTTGATAGTACATATTTGTGGATGCCATACCGAATTTATATATCAAGTTGTCATTGATGGGATATCCTAGCAATTGTGAAAGATCCAGTTATGGCAAGATCCAGTCTTATCCGTTATCATTATGTCTATATTGTTATCAGATTTCTTTCTCAAATTCAGTCTTTTATGAACATCCTTGATCCAGTCTTCTTTATGTCTTTATTTATACATTACTTTCCATCATGAGATTACATGTTTTAGCATGTGCTATTTGTCCGTATTTCATCTCACCAGCTAGCGATAGCTGACGGATATTACCCCTACTTGTTTTGGCAGGTTTTGGTCAGTGATTTATAGCTGGATATGGCGGGGAGCGGTGTGACCTCATTAGGACTTTTATTTCTTACCCACTGCATGATTTTGGAACACTCTGATTTGTATATAACCGTGTGGTCCTTTTGTATGTTAGTTTCCCCGATGAGGGACTTGTAGTACTTTTACATTTATATGGTGCTTCCACATGATGTTTGATGCCCATGATGGGATCTTTAGTATCAGTTTTTGTATCTTTAGTTTTGGTATCTTCGCCCTCGTGCATGATGTTTTGTTGGCTTTCTTCTGAGATTCCTCTGATTTAGTATTTTAGTTTCACCCTTTTTGGCTTCAATGACCCGTGGATCACCCCACGGGTTATCGCTAGTAGCACCCGGTTTCGGGTGTTACAACTTGCTTGTCAGAATTTATAATAAGATAGTCCTACCATTTTATGAAATCCTATCGATAATCCCATTGGAACAATTATGTGTCTAATTACCTGATGTTGGTATATGAATAACCGAGATCTCATGACAAGGTGGAAGGATTTCCCACATTAAACACATCACAACGGTCCTATCAAAAGAAGATAGGGTCATTAATGGAAGAGATTTAAAGAATCATGAAATTAAGACAACAATCAATGAATGATGAGAAAGGAAAGAATCTTCCTGACATTTGATTCTGGAGGGAAGATAGATAGCTAGCATTAGCACCCGCATTAAATGCCGAGAAGACCCTTGAACTACCCGACTTTAATGTGGCAATACGATCTATAAATACACTGCCCCCTCAGTTACAAGAATACCTACAATCTAACACCTCAAACCTGAATCCAATTCTCATTGCAGCACAAAACATGGATGGAAGTATGGAAGGGCTCGAGAAGGCACATCTCAAGAGTCTCCCAGAGCATCAACTTATGAAGATAAGTGAGGCAACCAACATTCTTGATGTCCATGATTTATTCAATATCCAAATAGTGTTTCCTCGAGCACCGGGGGTTGATTACCATTTGCCATAGCCTTAAGAGACGGTGCTCGAGTTTTAAAAAGCAAATGCTATTGTCATCCATGTAGCACACTTCATTTACGGGCTAAGGTTTCCTCTTCATCCATTTATCGTAACGGTCTTGAATGCATTCAAGCTACTGCCAGCTTAATTAACCCCCGAATCCATTGCGTACAAAACCAGTTTTGTCATTCAGAGTCGCAACCAAGGTCTTCCTCCCACTCAACCTATGTTCTTATGTTGTTTTGACTTGGTTCCATAGCCCTACGATTGGGGATTTTACCGATTCAAACCCCGACTAGGCTACCAAACTTGTACTATAAAGAGGGAATCAGTTGTTTGGCGCAGAAAGTTCATCCTAGTGACCGCGACCGACTGGGAGATTAGTACAATTCCAAGTACATCGGTGCCGACACCGGATTGGGTGGAAGGCTGGTTACTGATGCAAGAAAAAGATACATTAAATATCTTTTCAGTAAGTCGCAATGGCATTCCGCAATTTAAGGAGGTGGTGTCCCTGGAGTTGTTGGAGTGGTACGGAATTGCCGAGACCACCCACCCAGTAAGTCGTTATCCCTAAAAGTGATGTTGAGAAATTCAAAATCCTATCTAACTTTATGTGATGAGTGCAGGGTTCCTCTGGCAAAGCTTGAAGGCTCTGTACGACGTAACCTGGAGGCCGAATGAAGTTGATGTGCAAACCTCAGTGATAGAGGTGTCAGACATTGATGAAGATTGAAGCCACTATGTTATCCATCGTTTTGAAATATAATAGAACTGTTTTGAACGTGTAATGCTGCTGTATAAGCATGAAACAATCCACTTTTGCTGATCGTCTAATCATAGCAAGCACTGTTAAGTTTGTCTTCAGTTGTTCGTGTCATTAAATTTCTGAACCGTAAATGCCATAAAGTCGACATTAGTTGAGAATTGAAAATAGGTTCTCCCCTCACACTAAACCACACTAAAATCTAGTAGTGGGCTTTCAGGAAGTGGTCCTGAGCCAATGAATCAGTGTTAGGACCAATACCCAAGGGAAGAGTAATGATGAGGCCGAAGGTGAAAAGACACAACTTCCTCGAAAATCAGCAAATTAAAATCACAAACCTCTAATTCCTTGACTAGCAAGCAGTACTGCAATCAAAAACCCTAAACCTCATAACTTCGGAGCAAGAACCCTCATTCGATAATAGTAGCAATCCGAGAACAAAAGAGAATCAAGAACCACGAAATCGAACTCAGGTATCCTTCCATCCCTTAAAATCCCTTTCTACTGTTGTAATTCAATCCCTTCGGTTACTTTGTAAGATTCAAAATCGGGAAATGGCTACTGACGACTGGCCAAGAAAGGCTTCGAGTATTAAATTGGTGGGAAACGATGGCTCAATTAGAAAGGTGAATGGAGCTCTGACAATCCCGACCTAGAAGACATGAGATTCGCCTTCCTGTGCCCTGCCGAATCTCAAATGTTCTTGCCTAATCCTAACCAAATAATGCTGGATATGCCAAACAACAAGACTATTGCCGTACATTTTGACCATTTTCAACACGGCTTAAGATTTCCTTTGCATCCCTTTATTGTTACCGTGTTGAACACGTACAACTTGGTACCGGCTCAACTGCACCCAAATGCTATCTCCCTGATCAATGCTTTTATTATTTTCTATCATGGTGATGGGCGCCATCCATTGTTGAAACACTAGCACAAGCTCGTAACCCTGAATCCATCAGTTCCCAAAAAGAGTGGGTACTAGACATTTAAGGCCAATGAGGGTTATAAGCTCATTATCGGTCGTGAGAGCAATAAATGCTGGAAGTGCAAGTTTTTAATGGTGTCAAGGTCGGACCCATGGCCGTTTCCGACATGTCAGTTTTCAACAGTCCTACTCACTACTCCTTTCGAAAAAGAACCAGCGATAACCGAGTCAGAGAAGCGATTTATGGAGTCCTTCAGTAACACACGGAGCCGGATACCTCATCATTATGAAGTGGTCACTCCACTGGCCCTGGAATAATACGGAATTTCCCAATTGCCACATCACCGTAGGTGTCAATCAAGTGTAAAAGTTCAAGTACACTACGTTGGGTCTATAGTAATACTGTGTTGTTCTTTAATGCAGGTGGGATGTATTGGTCTCAGGTGTATCAGCTACTGGGATCCACCAAGAAAGAAAGAGATCATGCCGACAAATCATTAGATGCACCCTTAGCTATCCCGGCTCCAGCACAAGGAGTAGGTTCATCAACTCAAGTGAATCCGGTTCGGTTAGTACCAGAAGGAGTTCAAGTTGGGGAGGAGGCTGTTGTAGACCCGACTTTGGACCATTTTGTCGAAGAGGTTCTGGTAGAAAGCAGTGCATCCACTCCGGAAATAATAGGTGGAAATGTTGATATCCCTGAGGTCGGTCTTCAGCTAATCCAAGAGGAGGTAGAGATACTAGAGACAGAACCATTAAGCCAGGTGTGCGAAGGCAGAAAAGACAAGAACAAGAAGCACAACACTTAGATTCTCCTATTGTGATGATCCCGACTCCGGAGGGACAAGTAACTTCTGAGCTACCTGAGATGACAGAGGAGAATGTGCCTGCCGACATTGGAATGGGGTTGGAAATAGTGCCCTATGTGGGGCCTGAGAAGGATAGAGGGGTCGGAGAGGAAGCGGCGAGGCAGGTCGGCGGGGAGAAGGAATCTCTCAAGAGTAAAGCATTTGATACTGCAGTGGTAACCACAAGAAAAGAAGTGAAATAGAGAGGGATTATAATCCGAGAACCTCAAGATGAAATTCCCTCTTCGTAGCAAAGGGAAAAGGGTGTCGGACCAGAACCAGTAATTGCAGAGAAAGAGCCCGCAATAAAGGGAGAGAAGATTGCCAAGGGTAAAGAGACAGTAGTTACTCATGCAGATCCACCAAGACCCGAAGCCAGAAGCATCATAAGGAGACTGCTACTAAAGAAACCGAGCTAACCACGAAACGGAGAAGGAGTAGAGTTGTGTATAGGGATTCCAAGTCCCCTAATAATGTGAATCAACTCCCAGCAGCATCCCAAGAACAACACAAAGAAGGGGCAGCAGCAATAAGCACTCATGATGAAAGCTCCGGAATCACTTTGCCTAAGGGAACCCTGATCCCGAATTGACTTTTTATGAAATGGGACAAAGTGTTATCGGCACGGACAAAAGGGACAAAGGGAACTACAAATCATGCCACGGTATGTGATGAATATATGTGATGCCCCATGTTGCCAGGTGATATAAATCAGATGAAGAAGATGACTTACAAACAACACATGGCAATGATGGGCACTCATTCGGCAAAGGTAATTCTTCCCCTTCAATCAATCACTTACTGAATATGAGCAAGCTACCACATCATTTTACAACTCCAACCCATTAAAGGTATTCGTACTCACTGGAGGGTTGCTCGAAAGGATTGATGAATTTGAGAGCATGGAAACCAGAGTGGAGGACTTGAAAGCTAAGGTGAGAATATTTCCCGACTTCAGTTTAAGCAGAAATATGACCGACTCCATAAAATCATCATCCTGACTTCGTCTAACCATCAATTCTGCAGAATGCTCGTCTTGTTTCAAGCGTGAAGAAGTGGAAGAAAGAAACAGGTAACTGGGAAAAATTGAAAGATGACTATGAAGAGGTTAAGAAGGAGATGGAGGAAAAGTTAGAAAAGGAAGTGGTTGACATGAAATATTTGGAGGTGGAAAAGAAAATTTGGAGTTGGAATTGAAGAGATGTAAAGAAGTGGTGATCGAGCAAGTGTAAAGGCAACGAAGGATGAAATTGAAGACATGCAGCAGACAAGAGTGGGTTTGCTAGTCGAAAGAGACACTGAGAAGAATAAGCGTCGGCAAGCAGAGGCGGATTTGGAAGATGAGAAAACAAGGAATATGCAGCTGAGGTCGGAGAATAAGAGATTGCAGGAATCTAAGGAAAATCTAAGGTCAGAAAATGATATTAAATCCATGGAACAGTTTGATTTGGTGGGGGAAATAACTCATCTGAAAAGAAGACTGCAGTTTACTCAAGATGATATGAAGAGGCATGAAGCCAACTGCACAGCTGAGATTGAAGAGTGGAAAGCTAAGTGTACCGAAGTCGACAAGCAATGTTGTGAAGAACGGATTAAGGCTGAAGGATTGGCTCGTGTTGTGCATTGCATGGATGGGAAAAGGGAAACACTGAAGAAAATACTTTCAACCTAATTGGAGAGGATTCGGCAGTAAGCAGTCCGAGATTTTATCCTTTCAGAAGGATTCATTGATGTTGTTGTGCCCATGGAAATTTCTTACATGAAAGATGGCTTTAAGGTCTGCCAAGTAATTGCTAAAAAGGCACTCTCCGACATGAAGCAGAGCTCTGACTGGGTGGATGCTCTGGAGCTACACCACAAATTTGACTTTTAACCTGAGCTAGAAGTTGCACTAAAAGCTCAAGAGGTGTCGGCATAGAATGTGGATCTAGGCCTCGCTGATCCTGAAGATTATATGCGAAAATGGAGAGAGGAGATAAAAGAATGGGCAAGTAGGGAACATGCCTCTTCTTCATCTAAGAAGACAGCAGATCCAGGAGTGCCAACTTCCTCAACCCAAAACAAAGAATCTGAAATCCCGACTTCAGCCGAGACAGAGAATGAGCTGCCACTGACTGAGAAAATTGAAGTCAACATAGTACCATCTATTCAGGAGCTGAAAAAGGAAGGTGAACAACAACACAATGATTCATTAACTCAAATCATTTGTGAGCAAACAAGGCAAGAGATAGTGATTCCGACTCCACTCCCTGAGGCTGAAAAAGAGTCAGGTTCCAAGACGATCCCGGATCAAGCTGCGGTACAGCCGCCTACTCCCTCTGGAGAAATTGAGATGAAGGACACCCCTCAAATGGATGACAATCAAGCTCAAGATGATATCAACAAGGGAAATCAAGCTGCTCAAGATTCTTCTATTCCTACTGATGTAACATTGAGAAGTGAACCTCCTTCTTCTTCCGATGTACAAACAATTATTCCACGGTAAACTTAATGTTCCTTTGCACCTTTGCATTTTGTCAAACAGAGTCGACATTCCCAATTCATCGCCATGACTGAACACTTAAATAAAATATCAGAAGACAAGTGAATCAAAAATAATGAAAGAGTGATGATCCAAAAATCTATCTAACGAAAAAGAATCAACGAAAAAATAGTACTATAGTTACAGAAAATTAGGATACACTTGGGTTATCTCCCAAGAGGGGCACTTGTTTAAAGTCGGTGTACTTAACTTCAGAACTGCATCAGTCGCAGTCGAGTTTTCCGACATCGATGTCCGAATCCCGAGGTGCTCCTTCATGACAGATCTTCAATCTCTAACCATTAACCTTAAACTTTTCCTCTATCTTTGGATCTTTGAGCTCAAAAGCTCCCCATCGAGACTTAAGCTTTCCCGAAAAAAGTTTCAATCTGGAACTAAATAGCAATACTCGTTGCCCAACTTCGAAAGTTTTCCGCAAGATCTTAGCATCATGCCATGATTTCATCTTTTCACAGACAAGGTTGGCATTTTCATAGGCATCATGCCTTATCTCTTCTAGCTCGGACAATTGCAGCTTCTGATGCTTGCCAACCTTATCCAGCTGGAAGTTGCATTATTTAACTGCCTAGTATGCCTTGTGTTCAATCTCTACTAGCAAGGGACAGGTTTTTCCATAGACTAGTCGGAATGGAGACATCCCGAGGTCTATTTTATACGCGATCCTGTATTCCCAAAGAGCATCATCAAGCCGTGTACACTAGTCTTTTCTATTCGGGTTCACGATTTTCTTAAGAATCTGCTTTATCTCTCGGTTGGAGACTTCAACCATACCATTGGTTTGTGGATGTATGCTGTCGAAATACGGCGATGAACTCTATACTTTTTCAGAAGTGCCAACACCGTGTTGTTACAGAAATGGGTACCCCAATCACTTAGTAAGGCTCTTGGTATTTTGAATCTTGAGAAAATATTGTGCTGCAGAAACTTACTAACTTCTTTGGCATCATCAATCATCGATGTTTTGGCTTCTATCCACTTTGATACATAGTTCACTTTCAAAAAGATATAAGTGTAGCCGAAAGACATTGGGAAAGGTCCCATAAAGTCCATTCCTCAGAGATCGAAAATCTCACACACTAGAATGGATGCCATCAGCATTTCATCTCTTTTTGATATGTTCCCGGTCCTTTGGGATCAGTCACACTTCTTAAAGAATACAAATGCATCTTTGAACAAAGAATGCCAAAAGAACCCTGCCTCAAGAACTTTCCTCGCAGTCTTGTCAGACCCGAAATGTCCACCGCAGGCATGTGAATGACACAATTCCAAAATTCCTTGAATTTCATGATCAGGTAATACACATCTCTAAATCACATGCTCAACTCCTAACTTCTAGAGGTACGGTGAATCCCACAAATAGAATCGTGCCTCTCGTTGAATTTTCAATCATTGTGATTTGCTCAATCCTACCGGAAAATTGCCCGATACAAGAAAGTTAACAATGTCGGCATACCATGGTTCGACAATCTGAACTACAAGGATATGTTCATCCGGAAAACTATCTCGGATCTCCATATCTTCTTTTTGATTCACAAGTCAGCTTAAATGGTCTGCCACCAAATTCGCCTTTCCATTCTTACCTTTAATCTCGAGGTTAGACTTTTGAAGAAAAAAAGCCATGTGATGAGTCGTGGTTTGGATTCCTTTTTAGAAAGGTTGTGTCAGAGAGCCAAATGATCTGAAAAGACAATCACCTTTGTTCCCAAAGATAAGACCGAAACTTCTCTAGTGCGAAGATAATAGCTAGTAGCTCTTTCTCCATCACAGAGTAATTTAGTTGTGCTGCATCCAAAGTCTTGCTGGCATAATAGATAACAAAAGCGGCTCCTTCTTCTCGCTGCCCTAGCACAACTCCGACCACGTAATCACTTGCGTCGCACATAATTTCAAACAACAAGTCCCAATTAGGAGGTTGGATCACTGGAGTAGAGACAAGGAGTTACTTCAAGTGGTCATATGCAGACTCGCAGATATCAATAAATTCAAACTGAACTTCCTTTTGGATCAACTGGCACATAGGATGAGAAATTTTAGAAAAGTCTAATGAAGCGTTGGTAGAATCCAGCGTGGCCCAGAAATGATCTTACTCCTTTAACCATGTTCGGGTATGGCAAGGACTCGATAACATCGATCTTATCCTTATTGACTCGAATTCTATCCGCAGAAAAAATGTGTCCCGACACAATTCCCTCCTTTACCATAAAATGACATTTCTCAAAATTGAGCATAAAATTTGTTTCTTCACAACGAGCTAGAACTTCATCTAGGTTCTTCAAACATGCTGCAAAGGATTTCCCGTAGATAGAAAAATATCCATAAACACTTCAATAGAATGTTTGATGAAGTCGGAAAAGATGCTCATCATACATCGCTGGAAATTTCAAGGAGCATTGCACAACCTAAAGGGCATACGCCGGTAAGCAAATGTACCGAATGGGCATGTGAATGTGGTTTTCTCTTAATCCTCCGGTGCAATCATAATTTGGTTGTACCCTAAGTAGCCATCGAGGAAATAGTAGTGGGATTGCCTAGCTAACATTTCCAACATTTGGTCGATGAATGGTAATGGGAAATGATCCTTCTGAGTTGCAGTGTTCTTTTCTATAATCGATACAAACTCTCCACCCATTTGAACTCAGGTTGGAACCAACTCATTCTTCTCGTTTCTGATAATGGTGATGCTGGTATTCTTGGGTACTATATGAATAGGGCTTACTCACTAACTATCCAAAATAGGGTAAATCACATAAGCGTCAAGTAACTTAATCACTTCCTTCTAAATGATTTCCATCATTATGGATTTAGCCTTCGTTGTCCTTCCCTAGTCGGTTTAGATCCTTCCTCCATCAAAATTCGATGCATGCACATCGCTGAGCTTATTCCCTTGATGTCGACAATGGTGTATCCTATTGTCGACATCTGATCTTTTAGAACCTCCACCAATCTGTCTTCTTCTTCGGTAGATAAGCCTAACGAGATAATGACTGGAAGTGTTGAATTATCCCCGAGGTAAGCATACTTTAAGTGATCCGGCAACTCCTTCAGCTTCAACTTTGAATCTTGTTCAATTGATGGAACCTGTTTCTTTCTAACTATGGGTAACTCCGAAGTCGGGATTGCCGTCTTAGTGTAAGGTAAAGAATTCAACTCCGCGATCACTTCTTTTACCTTTTCAGGAAGATCATAATCTTCTTGAACAACATTTAGGTAATGACTCAGAGCATAAGGCAACTCATCATAATTGGTGTTTTAAACTCCCATCGGTTGATTCACTAATGCCTCAATCTCATCATCTTCAGCTACAGTGAAAACACCGTGGACATCTTCTAGGTACTGCATGGCTTCATACATGTTCAATTCAACAATCTCGCCATCAAACTCCATTGTTACCTTCCATGTAACCTAATCAGTCGTGCATCCCGAAGTCATGAGGAAGGGTCTCCCAAACAAGATTGGTGTCGGAGTCAGACTTTCCTCGTTGTCCATCTTCAAGATATAAAAATCAGCAGGGAAAATCAGATGATTAACCTTCACTAGAACATCTTTAACTACACCTTCTACACAGGAAGTAGATCGATCCTCCATTGAAACAATGACTCTGTTTTCGGTTAAAGGGCCTAGACCTAAAACCTTATATACCGAGTATGGCATGATATTGATTAAGGCCTCAGAATCGATCATTCCTTTGTTAATTGATGAATTTCTGATGGTTTATGGAATGGTTGGAACACCGGGATCTCCATGCATAAGTGGTATCTTCCTGAGAAAAACCGGTGAGACATTGGCATTGAGATGCACTACTTCATCTTCTTTGACTTTCCTTTTGTTGGTGCACAATTTGTTTAAAAACTTTGCATACCCCGACACTTGCCGAATAAGGTCAAGCAATAAAATGTTAATCTCCACTTTGCGCAGGAATTCTAGAATGTCCTTCTCGTATTTTGCTTTCTTTGTCTTTGTAAACCGATGTGGAAATGGAACAGTAGATAAGTCGGATTTTTTCGCATCAGATGAGGCAGGTGGTTAAGTTTTCTTCTTCTCATTAATTACTGGATCCTCCTTCTTGGAATCAATGTTTTGTAAACTGCATCAGACACAGTTACTTTTAGTTGTGTCGGTGGTACGTCCACAGCCTTCCCACTTTACAATGTGATTACATTAATGTCAAGACGTAGAAAGTGCACTCAATGTATTCTTATTTTATGCTAAAATGTATACGCTAATTAAGGGCTTCAGCACATGAGCTTATTGTATATTTCATTTAAATTGTGCGATGCTGTGTTACGCGTTTTCCGTGTTATTTTTGTGTATTTTACAAGTTGGACGTGAGCCGAGACTTAAATAGGCCAAATTTGGACGTAATTTATGTTGCCATGCGGATCCAACAAGTCATGGACGCGTCCGGAAGGCACAACGCGCGGCCCAACCCAATATACGTTTTTCACGGCCATGACAGGTGTGTCACGACCGTGATAGGCCTCTGTACGCAGTGTATTTATTGCAGCTTCCTGCAGATCAATGATTCCTCTCTTCCTTTGAACCCTAGACAACTACAGCAGCTTTGGGAGATCCAAGAGGCGACGTGAACCCATGGAGTAATACTTGGTGCGACAACAATCATCCTCAAGCACCTCGCGGGGCAAATTTACCGAGAGGACACACAGAAGCAAGATTTGTCATCCTCAAAGTGGTATTTTGGCTTGATGTTTAAAGTTGTAATTTTTACATTACGTATGCCATTGTTTTGAATTGTGAAGAGGATGTTAGATGCAATGGTTGTGTTGTTGTTAGGGCTTTGATTTGAGTGAACTGAACCTGTTAATTATCTTTCTTTGACTGGTAATTGATTTACTTTTGTTGAATATTTTGTTTTTGCCGTCTGTGATAAACGGCTAGGTTATTTTGTTTGTGTTAATGAAGCATTTAATCGAATCAAACATACATTCATCGGTCAAACCCTAGTAACGAACTGCGTATAAAATGGGATCGAATCGAACGCTGAATTCTTAAACCTAAGAGCGACCTTGGATAAGGATCGCGCGCTGCCCTGTGAATTAACGAAGACCACGGTCGTGACTCACATGTCACGACCGTGACAAGCATAAAGGGTCACGACTGTGATTGCTTAATCATGGTCGTGACGAGCTCCCACTGAACTCCTATTGTCTGCTTCATCTTAGGTCGAGTCGTCGCTCCTTCCAGCGACACATATCTTTACTTTTATTGTATTTCTAGTTAGTGTTTAGCCTAATCGAATCTTTATTCGATATATTCCTCACTAGGAACAAGATTTAATTCAACCTGATGAATTTACAACTGTCCCATGGATCGACATCGACTCACCGCTAGCTTCTTAGTTGGTAAGCCGTGAATTTATAAATATTAAATATAGCATGCATGACGACGCGTGCTAACGTTTTGGCGCCGTTGTAGGGGACGATCGTTAAAATTTTTAGGTTGAATAATTTTTGTTTCTAGCTATATTTAATTGAATCTTTAATTTTTATTTTTAATTCTGTTCTATTTTATTGTTGTTCCTGCATTCTGTTAGTGTGTTATTTTTATCCTGCGCTCTAGTTTAGTTTTGACCTTGCATGCTTGGACGTTGTTCCCTGAGGCCAGAATTAGTTGAGTTTAATCCAAACTTAGAGAGACGAGCGAATAAAAATAACCCACGCACTGATAAGATGGCTGACCTTCAAAATCAACAAATTCCACCAAACAATGTTAATGGTCAGAACAACAGGGTGAATGGGGATCAGAATGCACTTAATGGGAATAATGCTGGGGATAACGAGGGTAAAAATGGGGTAGTCCTACCATTGCACACACACTTCATGCAAAACGTGTATGACACACCGTCGTGCATTGTTTTACCTACAATAAATGTTGCCCACTATGAGATTAACCTAGACACAATTCAGTCACTTCTAACTTTTAATGGCTTGTCTCAGGATGATCCATATAGCCATCACTCTGAGTTTCTTTCCATCAGCTCGACCCTTCGAATTAACAATTTTCCAGTTGATGCGATGAAGCTCATCTTATTTTCATTCTTGTTAAGAGGCCAAACGAAATACTGGCTTAGCACTCTGCCGCCTCGCACAATTAGGACGTGGGAGGAGATGAGTGCGGCTTTCCTTAAGAAATATTTTTTCGGTAGGAAAGACGCTGCAATACCGATGTGAGATCACCACCTTACAGCAGCATGACACCGAGCACCTATATGAGGCTTGGGAGAGATTTGTTGATCTTCTGCGTAAATGTCCTCACCACGACATTCCTAGGTGGCAGCTTGTTCAAAGTTTCTATTTTGGCCTCTTACCACGAAACATTCCTGTGGAGGGTTCGTGATGACAAAAGACGAGAATGTAGTATGAGCCTTATTTGAAAATCTGAGTGACACGTCTCAACTTCAATCCACTTTTGAGCAGAGAGATAAGCCTATAGCTGCACGTAGTTCAAGTCAAAAGGGTGTGAACGAGCTTAGCGCCACCGAAACCCTCACATCCACTGTTGCAACTCTTTCCAAAAAGTTGGATTTGCTCTTAAAGAAAGATGCGGCCACCACCCCCCGCCCTGCGCAATTTGAACCCTTTGTTACCTACGGTAGCACAACACATCACTGGACGGTATGTCCGTCGTCCTAGCCACCTCCACCTGACCCCGCACAAGTCAATGCTACCTACGGGTATTACCTGTAGCATCCTGCACTTTCATGGCGAAAACCACCACCGCTACAGCCGCAACCAGTCACAGTACCTCAAACGCCTTCGCCGCTAATGCAGCCAACGCCCACACCATTTGAGGCGACGATGATTAAATCAATGGCTGAACAGACGAAGATGCTAGCAAGCTTGACTAAGACCAAGCAGCAAGTGAGCGTAAACACTCATGCTATTGCCAAGCTGGAGACGCAGGTTGGTCAACTTTTGAGCACACTGAACAGAAGGGAGGATGGTCGACCTGCCCATCCTCCCAAGGTATAATGATTGAATGAGCAGAATGCCTTTTCTTTGTAAATACACACATTCCTTTTTCCGTAGAGTTTAGTTTTGAGTCATCTTGGGAATTTTGTTAGTTGTCCGGAATTTCTGTTGTTCCTTCCTCACTTTGGTTTTAACAAGGTTGTCAATAGGCAAGTTGGGGGCGTGGGAAGCCGAATGGTTCTGGCAAAATCTTTTCGGGATGCTTTCGTGGAGTTTTGGGTATCCAAACTCCACCGCCCTACTCGTGTTATCAAAGGTTCTTTTTGGAGTAATGGAGATCGCACTTGCACACCCATTGCACATCACATTGCAGGGACAGCAACGCTGGAGACTCACAGGAGGACTTGGCAGATGATAGAGTTTCCAAAGACATTTCCTTTTTCCACTTATGTTATTTCCATTTTTATCTCTATTTGCTGCTATTATTTTTGTTTTCTTTGCAGGTTAGCTTGCACGGATTTCAGACCCTTCAGCTGCTTCCAGGTGACTTCTTTCCACTCTCTCACGGGACTTTCGAGAATTAGTTGGGGGGAGTGGACTGCGCTTAATTTTTTGCCTCTGTTTTTAACTTCTTAGCATGCACTTTAATGCTCTTACTTTGTTAATTTCTAGTTAGTTAGCATGATAGATGAATATGCTATGTAGTATGGACTTTTCTTGCACTAGTATGGTTTTCCTGTCATGATTCTCTAAGAATTTGATTGGCCTAAGCTAGTTTTTAGGCTTGAACTTCCATGACAATAATTTTTGTTCACTTATCCAAGTTTGTGGTAAGATGATGATGTGGCATGCATAGCTAGGAATTTATTTGGCACAAGTCTCCTTATCTATGAGTGAGAAAGTTGAGAGTCGCATAAATTAGAATACTGTAGTGGTTTTTATTGCGTTAGTGAATTGAATTTTAGAATTCTAGGGACTTCGTTTGTGTGAGTTTGAAAGATGATGCTTAAGAAATGACGATTACCAATATTCTTTGATTTAATTTGAGCTTTCAGAGTAATTTTATTCATTCCACCTCTGTTGAGCCTTACATATTATTTACATGTTTCCCCTCCTTCAAAATATCCTCTTTTTGTGCCTCAAAGTTTTTCTGCAGATTTTTGTTCTGGGTGTTTTGGGTATGTTTTGTTGATATGTTAGAGAAACAAATAGAAGGGGTGATGTGAAAAAAAAAGAAGAAGTAATGAATGAAAAAGAAATCAGAGAAAAAAAAATCAAGAAAGGGAGGCCGAAAGAAAAAAAAAATTCATCGAGATCAGAAAAAAGAGAAATATGAATGATGAAAAAATT
>JAOWBR010163307.1:0-10331 GCA_028571145.1 Dionaea muscipula
GTCATTGGGATAATGAAGCTCTTTTCAGGCATGCTATAAACAAATGCTTTGGTTCTGTCTATGAGTAGATGAATTAAAGATCATCAAGTGTTATGCATATTAATGGTTCAGTACTCGGCCTAGCTGATGACTTTGTGATCAAATAATCCTTTTAGGTTCATATCTATTTGTTATTACGGATCGTGAATGCGTCGGATCTTACTTGGGGCATCCTATCTTCAAAGTTTCGTCCATGAAGATTTTTCCTTGTGACCACTCTCTGAACAGTTCCCCAGCGGAGCAGGTAAACAATTCTTGGAAGCTTCTGTTCCGGTTTGTTTGCTTGAACAGGATCACAGCTCAAATCTATCTTGTCTTCTGCATCAAATGCTGCAGAAAAAGATGGAGATTGAATTTTCTGCCCTTCTAAATGCTGCAGAAGGGGCACCTGGTTTATTCTTCTCTTATGATGCCAATCTAACACTAAGGTTAGAACTTTCTCCTTTTAAGGTTTATTCAACGAAGCTTTAGGATTGTGGGCGGTTATGCCAGGAGGTATCTGTAAAAAAAACAAAATCCTGCTATGATCTCAACTTTTCAATCCAGACCCACACATTAGGAGAAAACTTTGATAAAATTGCAGTAGAAGGCTGGAAAATGTTATGCAAGTGTCACATTCTGATAAACTGCCTAGTTTATGCATTTCTTAACATAGGAAGAAGCCAATGTTATGGTCTTATGTTGCCTTTCAATATCTATTTTTGACCTATCAGAATCTTGGTTTTGACTCCAGTAGGTGGGATCAGGCGTATAATACACTTCTTGATCCCGTTCAATTAAAAGAAACATTCTAATTGAAGCTGATTGAATTGCTTCTTTACAACTTTATCCCGGGTGTTTTGTGGTCTCTCCTTTTATTATGCTCAGCTGCCTTCTTCTTTGGTTTCTGTTCTTCTGTATTGCTTTAATTATGTAATTTATGTTCTCTATGCTAAGCTTAATTAAGAGCTAGCGTTGCTGCTTCACTGGTCATCTCTGTTGGTAAAACCTCCTCTAATCACTTCCACTCAGGCACTCACGCTTTGTGAAAATTCTCACTGACAAGAATAAAGGTTGCTAATCATCATTTGCTATAGATCTTGAGTGAAACTATGATGGCTGAAGATTAGACCACGTGAGGGAGAAAATGCAATATAACAAAAAGAAATAGAATGCCAGAGTTGCAGATTTATTAGTGTTTACGAGGTTTGATACTTTTTCTATTGTAGTGTGCAGAGATTGCAAGATTTAGGGGATGAATCAAAACTTCTTCCTCTTTGGAGACAGGTATGCATCATCGAGGCAAATATTTGCAAAAAAAGATATGAGTTCTAATATCACTACTCTTCCATTAATCCATCTCAATTTTTGATGTGCTAATTGATGCTAAGTTGCTAACAATTTGTGTATCTGGGCTGCGCTATTGCAGGCAGACCCAAGATTTTTGTGGAACAACTACATGATGGAAATGCTGATAGATAACAAGGTTATAATGATCTTTCGTTTTCTGTGCTCCTTAATTGTTTTGATATATTTATTTTACTTGCAATATTTGAGTTCTGTTGGTTGGCTTTATCGCAGCTTGATCAATACTTACTTCCCATTGTTCAAGGAAGTATCCTTTTCTCAGGGCGCAGCTTGTTTGTTTCTATTTCTAGAATTCACACTCTACCTGTGTTCAATATTCTTTGTGATTTTGGTCTGAGCTGTATGTTTGATCTACTCCTTAACCGTATATCAGCCTTTCAACACTTCCAAGCAGCTATAGGGAAAGATATTGTTGATGTTACTCTAATTGCCCGAAGATGCATCAGAAGAACTGGTAGGTCATTCTTAAATCTCATTCTAGCTTTATTCACTTTTCTTATTTTCATCCCTCCATGAATTCCTATTCTCTTTATATGTCCTGATTTTATGGCGATTTTTGGTTCATCATATCAGTTTTATTCTACACTCTTATGCAAACTGAGGTGTCTAGATATTTGCCTCATTGGCATCTGCATGCCTAAATTCATCAGGCATTTTTAGTGGTTCGTCAACAAAATTAATCTTCTAGCTCTAGTTGGATCAGAGATCTTGATGTCATGGTATCAAATTAAGAATCTTAACTAGTGTCTGGTATAAAATTTGGGTCTCATGCTAAGAATTTTACCCTTTTCCCCGGTGTTCCATCAGATATTCAGATCAATCACAATTTCCAGTAGAGCTTCTTTTTCTTTCGTCAAAGTGGAAGTCACTGTCAGTAAATAAGAAAAGGGCAGCTGCTCCTTTTGTTCACTTTATTCATGTGAGAGGTTCAGTCTGTCGGTTAAGCCTTCTCCCATCAAGGATGTGCTTACCTGTTGTCACTGCAGTTAATCTGCTGTAGAACTAGCAGGATTGCTAATTTCAATCCTACTACCAAGGAAGCTAACAAGGAATAGTAAAATGGAGTTATAGCCTATAATTACCTACCACTTATAAATGCTCTCTCTGAAAACATTTCCCAATTTAAAACCCTTTCTTTTCAAGTTCTTTGTTTCATTCTGTTGCAAGTATGTGAAGGAAATTGTTTGACCTCCTATATTCACATTTTTCCAAGGCACACGGTTGTGGAGAAGAGGAGCCGACCCTGATGGCTATGTTGCTAATTTTGTTGAAAGTGAGCAAGTTATACAAATGAAAGGTTTTACAGCATCATTTGTGCAGGTAAACTATAATGTCCTTCCTGGTCTGATTATTACAGGTGTCTGTCCTAGATCTCAGTTGATTTGCTGCATGAGAGTATAGTAAAAAAAAAAATGGAAAAGAGTTGGCCTAGTATTTCAAGACAAAGTGTTTGCTAAACTATATGCCAGCAAGGGTATATTCTAGACTCCTTGTTTATGAGATGGAGAGATTTCTCTTGTTCTCTTGATGGACTCTCCTCCAAGTATGGGTCGGTTTTGAGGTTAATTGGAATGATTGTGCCATTGAATTTTCATACTTCACTAAAATGGTGTCTCAGGTGTATCTGGTTTTCCAAAATGATTGAATAGTTGCTCTATCATAGGGACTAAAATGCATCTGAAGTGGTCTCAGATATGCTCGACTTTTTGGTTTCTACGCAGGTTCGCGGCTCAATGCCATTCTTATGGGAGCAGATTGTTGATTTGACATATAAACCAAAGTTTCATATTGTGAAGCCAGAAGAGGCGGTGAGCATATTGGAGAGCCTAAGAAGACGTTATCTCAGTTACCAAATAAATGTTTTCAGTCTTGGTGACTATTTTCTGTTGTATTATTCCCACAGCCTCGAGTGGCAGAACGGCATTTTCTAGATTTGAGGAAGAGATATGGTTCTGTGTTAGCTGTGGATCTTGTCAATAAGGTATTTGTTCATTGCAATTTATATTGCTAAAGGTACTAGTTGAATGAAACAGTTGAACTATTTTTACTGAAAGGATACTGCTGCAGATGGTACCTATTTGAATTCTGTCAGGCATAATTTTAATTCCTCGAAAATGGTTATTTGAATTTAGCTATGTGAAAAAAGATCCTGAATTATAGCTAAATATAAGTACTAAAGTCGATTTGTATTTTTTGAGTCTCTCTCTTAATTGTACTGCAGCATTGGTTAGATGTATGTGATCTGTACTGAAGATGCAGGTAGAAAAATCCAGTTTCTCTACTCATTTCAGGGTAAAACAGTTATTGTCCATACTCCATATAAGTGAGCTTTCAAGTTTAGTTCTTTCATTTTCACTTGGTTTTAGTCTATGAACAGTACATGAGGTAAATAGTACCACTAATATCCAGAGTCAATTTGGAGGAAAATAATGAGTATTGATTTACCCTAATTAGAAAACAACAAGAACTTGCATTGATTTGAAGGAAGATATTTGCTGTAGTTAAAGGAATTTTACCTCTGAGGAACAAGTAGCAGATAGCAGCAAGCTGCAAAAGTCTTGGTAGTTATCCTCGTACTTCATAGTGAAATCAGATTTTTAGGAATTAATATAATTTGAATGGTTCAACTACTCTTAATCAGTAAAAACATATGCAGAAGCTTTGATCTTATCATCCACCGACATTTTTTTTTATCGAAGAACCTTCTTTACCAAAGGCTTAACCTTAGGTTAGAAATCTTAGGAAATGGTTTATAGGTTGACACACCCCTGACACAAATGGCTACTGTGCTAGAAACGTGTTGGTTCTCCTAACTTAGGAAGCCACACCATGTGCCAAACAACTAGGGGTAATAGGATTTGAAGTTGTGGCCACTAGATCAGACTTGTGACGATACCAATTTGAGGAACCATAACTTCCAAGAGCTCAAGCTCATGATATATACCTAGGAAATACTTTTATTATTCAACAGCTTTGGCAACCAAATTTTGTTTTTTTGCAGCACGGAGGTGAAGGAAGGTTGAATGAGATGTATGCTAATGCAGTGCAGCACCTCGCTGGTGATGATATGAGGTGGTGAAATCCTACTTTTGTTCCTTTGAAGCCAACTTTAATATACTATTGACTATTGTTCATTGCAGATATTTACACTTTGATTTCCATCATGTTTGCGGACACATTCACTTTGAGCGCCTATCAATTCTATATGAACAAATTGCAGATTTTGTTGACAAAAATGGGTATGGATCTACTTACATTGTTTGTAATATGAAGTTTAACTTCACGAATGGTTAAGCTCCCTCCTTTTTTCAATCTTACCTTCTAATATGGGGTTCCTTTATTAGTATTGGTGTTATTCTCTAGGGATGTGAGGTCCTTGATTTGGTGATATCCTGCAGAATGCAGCATGTCATAATTGACGATTAATGAAATTAGATTGTGTTGAGAGCTAGTGAAGTTGGTGCATTTTGGCGTATGCAATCCTTTTGGTATGAACAACTAGAATGAACAATATTTATTGATAATGATTAATGGAGGAGGAACAGAAGTTCTCTTTTTAAAGGCACTCTTTCTTGCGCTTAGAAATTTATTTCCCTCCTAAGAGCTTAAACTCTTTCTTTGGTCAGATCTCGTATCTTAGTTTTTTCAGCTCCAGTACTTTGAGAAAAATGTTAATTGTCCATTAGGAGGAAAGAAACTAAGATTTAGAATTCCCTTTCTTGGAGCGTTTGTTCTTTTGGAGCGTTTGTTCTTTTTGTTGTCCCTTTGCTGACATGCAAAGGATCTAGTGATGTATCATCTCATATTAATGTCTCATGAGCATGAAAGCAACCACAAGCTTCTTGCAAACGTTGCTGAAAGCAATGCAAGTTGTATATTTTGGACCATTAGTGCTCTAAATGGTACTGTTTGCTGATGTTGCTGTAAGTCAGAGCTTTGAACTCCTCGCAGAGTAGGGCATGGTTTTTTGTTACTGAGAATAGCAGCATCAGATATTCGGCTTGGGTAATTTGGTAGCCATAGCATCTGGGGAACTGTTTGGGTTGTCACCTTGGAGTCATAAGCTCGAGTAAGAAGTACTTTAGCATCCTAAACGGGATTTTCATATTTGTGGGTTATTGGACCCTTTTTGGTCTTTCCATCTTGTGCAAGGCTACTCCTTAAATAATGTGAGGCTCGGTTTGGGTCAAGACATTTTGACTTCATCGAGCAAGTTCATAGAAGCAAGCTCTCTGTGTTAAGGGAAGAAGCCTTTATTCTTGAAACTTGTTTTGGATCTGAATGAAAAAACATTTTTTGTATTTATAGGCCTTACAATCCAATCTTCTGTGAATTTTAGCTACTTTTGTCTATTGAATGGATTGTGATATACACGGAACTTACTGGACGGTTTTCTTACCATAACTTTGCAACTTTGTGGAATTGGAAGGTATTTCCTGGTGAACGAAAAAGGTGAGAAACTGCAGGAGCAGCATGGAGTTGTTAGGACCAATTGCATAGACTGTTTAGATCGTACAAACGTTACCCAGGTAGATCAACCTCGAGTAGTTGTATATTTCCATTCAGCTATTAATACAGCTTCTACTGGTTGAGGGTGCATACTTTCATTTTTCCTCTTTATTGTAACATTTGGTTGGTACTGCTGTCATGTGATGGCTTTTATTTCATATCTAACCTGAAAAACCTATACGTTGTAGTACAATGAGAGAAAGGGTTACAAATAGAATTGAAGGTAGAAGTTCTCCAAACCAGGAATCATTAACAATGGATGCAAGAGCTTTCTCTCGGTTCATTTTCGTGTTGAAAATCCATATTTTCTTGGAACTCTGGATTTTCAACTTTTTTCTTTTTCTTCTTCTTTGTTTTCTCAATGGAAATCTCTTGTGTGTTTCTATTTGACAAAGTAAATGTTCTTGTTTTTCTACAGAAAGTTCATGTGCTCCATTGTTATTTGATCTATTTATTTATTGTATTATGTTTTGTCTCTCTTTTTCCTTGATTTTTTTTTATGTGATGGAATTTTTAGTGTGTGTTAGATAGCCGACAGTCAACACATTATATATGTCACATCCTATAAGCGTGTATCTTGCTAATATGTGTCCAACGGGTAGTGGGAAGTGGTCGTGCAATTGATGATGATGATGAATGGAATTTATTATTTGCTCAGTTAGTTGTGATGTCTGTCTGGATGTACTTTGCTAGAACATCGAGTCTAGCATCTTGGTACTTTTTTTATATTTGTACAATATTGGCGAAAACCTGGAATTTTGATTTGAGAAATAATTTGTGAGCCATAATATTCAAATATTTACTGATGGAATATAATTCAATATTTTTTATTTCTCATGGGTTCAAAATGAATTACCCGACCCCTCCTAATGTAATGAAGACTTGGTTGTTGTTAGGTTTGAAATGATTCATATTCACCTTAATGTAGATAACATTGTCTTATGAGCATAGACATTTCTTTCTCCATATTATATTGTTCTCTTGTTTCCCTTGGTGAATTTACTCGGACGTTCTTGACGGTTGTTGTCACAGAGCATGATAGGCCGGAAAATGTTGGAATGCCAACTTAGAAGGATCGGTGTTTTTGATGCTAAAGAAACCATCAGCTCACATCCTCATTTTGATGAAAACTTTAAGATAAGTGAGTATTTTACTACTATGATATTCTGTTTCATTTTCAGTGACTCTTTGCTTTTGTGCTTGCATGTCTTTGTTCTCCTCTTATCTGTTAGGTTTGGACTTCAACTTAGTACTTCAAAGTGCTATTTGCATATCTGGTGGATTGACCATTTTGTTTATTTTTTGGTTGTTGAATTTTCTGTCATTAGACAGACAATGATAAGCACTGCTATTTACTCTTTTTCCAAATACAGTGTGGGCCAATCATGGTGATGACATAAGCATTCAATATTCTGGAACTCCTGCTTTAAAAGGAGATTTTGTCAGGTGCTTCGTTGCATATTCTGTACTGCATGCACACGTTTGTTCATTTGATTTTTGCATGTCTATATTTGCAGTTAATAACTGGAATACTTCTGTTATTTGATTTTTCATAGATTAGGCCAACGGACAATACAAGGAATTCTGAAGGATGGCTGGAATGCACTAGTTCGTTATTACCTTAATAACTTTCGTGATGGAACAAAACAGGTTTGAGATCTGCTTTGTTGATGCAAATCGATGGACATTTATTGACTTTGCCCTAGTTATGAATTGCCTATAAAATTCTGCCAACATCCAACATAAGGTCCTAGATTGCTCATTGAAGTTATGAGTCGATGTGACTAGGGTCTATTTTCTGTGATTGTTGGTATCCCATCTGCTTTATTTTTCCACTGGTGAGATGCATGTTAGTCGCCTTTTTGTTGTATCTTTTTTTTTTTTTTTTCTTATATCCAACCCATTCAATTTGCTCATCAATTTGAATAACTTCTCCATGTTATCCACCCGAAGGATGCAAGTGATTTGGTGCATGGGCATTTCATTGTATCTGTCAGCCGAGAGATCAACCCTCAACCTCAAAAAGCTGGGATTGAAGCTGTTGCTGTAAGCATTACCTGGTTTCATACATATGTGCATTGAGCTTGATATGTACTTAAACACGACATCACTACACCATCCAAATAGATTAGAATCTGTGACCTTAGGTGCATGTTTTATGATGTTCTCTGAACTTGAGAGAACTGAAGCACAGGGCCAATTGCATCTTGCTTCCAGCTGGTAGGAAGAAATATTTAACAAGCCAATGCTCTATTTATACTTTTATTTATTTTTCTATTTTTTCCTTTGGCAGTCTCTTCCGCTTGCTTTATCAGTGGTCTTGGCAGGGTTCTTTTTTGCAGCCATCTCCCTCAGACAAGGTGCATCCTCTCTCTCTCTAATTTTGAAGTAGCTAATTCCTGGAAAAATTATGTTTATGGTTATATGATGTTTACATGTTATCTGGCATGGCGAAAACGATCCTTATGGTGATCTGGATCGAGGACCTTCTTGAACTGTGCCCGGATGGAATGTATACAGCCATTATGGCAGTGAATAACTTTATTTATAAGAAGTAGCTGTTGAAACAATTGGATCTCGTAGCACATGCGCTTGTGCTCTGCATGCATATTGCATGGGCCTTATTGATCCTTGTTGACTCTGGGGATTTTACTCTGATGACTTGTAGGCATTGATACTTTTTTATTTATCTATTTTTCTTTTGTGAAATCAGGCGTGTTAGGTAGTCGATAACCAACGCATCATATTTGTCGGATCTTATGTGCATTTGTCTTACGGATAGTGTGATCGACCCCACCTAGTGGGAAGTGGTCTGGTTGATTGATTTTAATCTTCTGTGAAATCAGATCTGTAGCACCCAATTTCGTCACTTGATCACTTAGGCTGGCATTTTAGACCACGATTCCCATTATACGTCTGATTGGATCAGCCTGGGAATTGATGGGAGCTGATGAGGCTGTTTAAATATCTACTTCCAGTGGCCACATCTTCATTCAGTTTAAATATCTGTATTTTTCTCCATAGTTGATTGATTTAACTGTATTAGTTAATCAGTAAAAGAGAGCGAATGAAGAAAAAAGAGAAATAACTGACAATACCTCTGAATGAAACATACAATTAGTTTTCCAGAACTATAAGGATATCTTACTGTTACTTGCTGTTTCTATGTGGATGGGCAGCTCGGTATGATCTCTGGCACTTATTCTTTTCGGTCATGTGGGCAAGCTTGAGTGTGGCTATATCAGCATATGTGAAGACCAATGGGAGGATGTTTTGCAATCGACCTCAACTGCATAAGCCTCGATGTTGATTGTGAGAGCTGAAATCTCTATTCCAGTCGGCCTCAATTGCTTGCATAGTATAAGGCTGGAAGTTGATTGTGAACTTCAATCTATGCAAGATTAGATGGATTACACGTGCTTGCTGGCAAGGAGCCAGCCTCTTACCGTTGGATTTGTTTTAGCCCATATCCTTTCAGTCCATTATTCTTCGGTTTTTCTGTCATTGTAACACCTATTTGTTCGGGAATTGCCCATTTCCTTACAGTTTTTATTACTGTAAACAAAATAATAATAATAATCCTCACTACTAATAGCCTTTGATGGGTGGGGAAATTGATGTATGATTCGCTTTTACTGTTTTGTGTGCCAACTCGTCTTCAATAGAATGGGGAGAAATTAAGTTGTAGCTGCTGACGAGCCACGTCCTCCTCGATAACTCAACTCGATGAGTGATGCCAGAATGATCTGGAAAGAAGTTGTATGGTGGCTGTAGGTTTGCGTTTTTCTGGTCTAATATTATCAGGTCAGGTGGAAGAAATTATGACTGTTATCTGCATTGCATGTTATTATTATTATTATTATTATTATTATTATTATTATTATTATTATTATTTGCATATGTATTATTATATAGATATAGTACTGCTCAAACTTTCTGCTGAATTTTTCAGGAAATTAAGTTTAAGGAAGCGAAAGAAGCTAGCTTAAGCTCATCGTGGCTGTAAGCCTGCTTGCCTGCCTGCCTACATCTGCTTCTTTTTCTTGTCCAAGTAATGATGGTGCCTCTGGAAGTTGAAAAGTGCCCATATGAGGTGGCATAAACCAAATTCGGGCCAAAGCACGGCGGGGGAATACAAGAGGCAGCTTCTAGTCTGCCAAAGGAGGAAGTTGCTAAGGCGGGTCTCTCCTGAGGTGCGCACCAGCATGTCGGGTTCGGGCGCCAGTGCCATGTACATGTGTCTCTCGATGTCTGTTACTGTTAGCCGCCCCATCCCCATTGGCCCCATTGGCCCCATGGCCGTGGCCATGATGGGTACTGGTGGTTCAAGGTTTTCCACCTCCTCCTGTGGCTGCTGCTGTCTTGTTTTGATATAGATACTTGAGGATGAGGAGGATGATGTCTCTCGGATAGCGTGTACTATCTCGTCGGTTGAG
>JAOWBR010163329.1:0-12077 GCA_028571145.1 Dionaea muscipula
TCTTGGAGCGGGTCGGAATCACCTCCGGATCACCTTTCATTTCTCCCCCGAGCCGACCGGGTCCTCTCCGCCGGCCGGAGCCGCCTCATCCCGATCGGACCGGGACTTTGATGATCGCATCTGGAGGATCCTAAGTGCTGACCGCCCCCGAGATTTTTCTAAGAGTATTAGTTTTGAACATATGCACCGAGATTGACCGAAATGTGATCAGCTATCCTGAGGATATGGAGGCCAACACCGAAAATGTGCTTTGAGGAGCCAGTGCGACCTGGCCGGAGCTTCGATTAACGAACGGTTAGTGGCCGTGTTCTCCTGACGATACAGGGAAGCTTTTATCAAAGTTTGAAAGTTGTGCTCTCAGATTGTCCGAAATGTGATCAGCTATCGAGAGGAAATAAAGGCCAACGCCGGATGGAACTCGCGGAGCTGGTCATTGTATTTGTCGGGCTGATCATCGTCGAACTGATCACGTCTCTGGTCAGTTGAGATGACAGGAAATGACAAAGTAATCTATCAGGTTGATCACCCGTGCAGGTCTTGTGAAAAAAAAAATGACTCGGGTCTTCTATACTGAGTTGAATCCGAATGAAACCGGTTGTGTCCCTTGTCCTTTTATATACGTGCATAGGGAAAATTTTCCCATTTATCAATAGTGCTTGTAAAATTCGTGCGTTTGCTCTGATACTATATTAAAAAATTAACTCTACTAAAACATCAACCTTACGACAAAAAACCATGAATTAGTATATTGAACATCATCTTTTAGTAGAGTTGATTGACCTTATTTATTTAATACTTGGTAAAAGAAGAGTTAATACACAGTCCACATTTTAAATCTAAATAAATATTTACATAAGGGAACATATTGAATATATTAATTTAAGATTGATCTTTTAATAGAATTAGTTTATTAATAAATTTGCATGTAGAATTTCTTATAATAAAATTAAATTCTGTTTTCCTGTGACGGAGAGACAAGTGTAGGATTTTTATCTTGATTTGGTCCAGTCCAGCCATGCATCTTGGGCCCAATAGTCGATTGATCGATCCACAATTGAAAGTTCCAAACTTTGACCCAGGGGTGGGTAAATAGGTTAGGAATCACCGATCCGAATCAAACCATCTTAAATGATCTACATTTTTATTTTTAACATACAAAATCTAAGCCTAACCAAATGTTAAGGTCCTGTTTGATTTGGATGGTTTTTTGTTTTCTGTATTTTTTATTTTGCAGAAAATAGAAAACGTGTCTGGTTTGAATTTTCTATTTTCTATTTTTTCAAAATAGAAAACAATTTTCAGTTCAAAATCTTCAAAATGCAGAAAACGAGGAAAAGGTGTTTTCTGTGTTTTCAACAGAAATTTTCAAAACACCCAAAACAAGGAAAACGCTCAAGTCTTGATAAATTATAAATTATAAATCGTAAAATATAAATTATAAACCAAATAAGTTTTTTGTTTTCTATTTTTATTCAAAACTAAAAAAAATTGAAAATTAAAAACAATCAAATCAAACAGTACTTAAATTTTTGAAACGGTTGATCCAGAATTTACAAAATTTAGATCCGAATCGACTGGTGTTGACACTACTTTGAGTTACCGCCGCCGCTCCTCCCTCCCTCCGTTATTCATTCTTCTCATTCAAGCTTTTGATATGTCATGCCTCAATTCCCAACCCTCTGCAAATCTCAAGCTAAGCCTTTCCATGGCTCACCTAACACAAACAACCCCCCTTTCCTTCATTTTCATGTCTACGGCTTACCTCTCCTCCTTCTCTGGCCCTCAGTTGTCTACAGGCCACCACACCTGTTGCTAAATCTTTAAACTTTTGTTAGATTTCTGAATAGCAAGTCTCTATGGGCCATCCAAGCTTCCTTCAAACAACAATTCAAGCTTCTACAACTCTATTTTTCTTCCCCCCTATGTTCCATAAATTGTTTCCCCACTTGGATTTCTTGAGGATTCTAGTAGTTGATGGTGCCCCCAAAGTAGAAAATTTCCAACTTTAGGGCATAAACTCGGAGCCCAGATTCTATTTGTCTGACTTGGCTCTAAATTCTTGGATCTATCTGTAGCTGGGAGCTTCTGCCAGCTCTGGGAGGCTTCCAACCCTTCTCTTTCTCTCAGTTTATGCAGCAGCTTAAATTAAAATTGTTGTGGTTTCTAGGGTTTTCTGGTTCAGGTTCAATGTAACCTGAACTGCTATTTCACCCCTGTATTTGATTGTAGCAAAGTGACTTGGTAGAGGCGTGCTTTTCTTTAGCTTTTCAGCTGTGTGATATAGAGATTTGCAGTTAATAACAATGTCTAGGAGTAGCTTTTCTTTTGTAGAGTGGAAAGAGCAATATGTTTCCCAGGAGAAAGGTAGACGTGTAGTTCATTATTTGTTGAAGGATTCCTCTGGAGAATTCATCCTTGCTGTAATTGGGACAGAGAGGAGTCTTAGGCACATGGTCTATGTCGTCGCCGATGAGTTTTTGAATGTTTATGGGACAGAAAATGCTGTCCAAGCTGGCCTTAAATGGAAATCCAGAAGGGAGGTGGTGGACTGGTTAACTTCAATGCTCTGTAAGCAGCAGATACAAGGTGATCCATATCCTTTTTCTTTTTGTGTTGATCCTTTGCTTAATGCCTTTGCTGTTTATGTAATTGTTCCTGTTTTTTCCATGTGTTTTTCTCTGAAGATCGTTGATGTCATTCTCATATAGTCCCGGGAATCTTGTAGTATGACTTAATTTCAAAGTGATTAAGCATTGGGGTCTAAGTGATTGATGGGTTAGCTTAGCTCCATTGAAGATACTTTCCTCACCTCCATTGAAGATGAAAACTATCTCTTTTTGGTTCTGAACTTAATTTTTTTTTGTAGAAGTGGAGAATTCACAAGTGTGTGTTTTTAATGATACTGGCAGATTTGACTAAAGCTGATGCAACACAGATTATAAGATCTTCTGATGTTCTCTTCACCCGATTAAGCAATAAGCAAGTACATGGAGAAGATAACATGGTATTTTCAGCTGATAGTTCGTCCTTGTAACTCTTAGATCATTATTGACTAATTCGAAATCTTTGTGGATTAATTTAAAAAGTTGATTGGTAGGGTGATCGTGCAAAAAGCTTGAAGCAAGCCGGTTCAGATATTTTATGGCTAGGTGTTGCATGGGTATGCCGGAAGCAGCTGAAGCATTATCCTGCCTTTACTAGGAACGGGACTACAATAACAGTAAGTATTTTTCAATGCTTAATGAAAGCTTTGGGCTGGAGGGACTCATAGTCTCTTGTGAGTTGTGTCAGATGCTTTGTTATAGGATCAAAAAGTTCAATAGTATGTCATTCATTTTGGGTAAAAATTCAGTATGTCGCTTTCTCTGTTTTGTTTGTGCTATATTAGAGCTAAATGAAGAGATGAAGAGAGAATGAGACATCGAAGAGAAGAGAATGAGAGAAATGATATCAATCTTATTATTGTTTCTAAAACCTGATTACACGCTACTATTTATACATCTTTCTGTTTCTGATGTATGTAACAACCCAAGTCAATCTACACCATTCAATCTTAACTGCCTTTACAACACATCAACGACAGCTACAACACTTCTCAATACTAAAGTATCTACTATGTGCATTGTCTGTACACAATGTTGAATTATGAACTAGCCTGATTGAAGCTCAGAATTGCCATGAACTGTTTGTGCACCAGTCAGATACGCATTTATTTGCTGCTGTTTATGTTTCCTGGGGTTGATGGCATCGTTCTTCTCTACACTCCTTGTTGATGTCCAGATTCAATCCTTCGTCCTTGTCATGGCTAAAGAAGGGAGTAGGTACGTTGCGTATCTAGAAGATATGTATGAAGACAAGAAGGGACAGAAGAAGGTCAAAGTCAGGTGGTTTCATCGTTGTCAAGAAGTTAAGGGTGTGATTACCGTACGAAATGCTCACCCGAAGGAAGTTTTCATAACTCCCCATACACAGGTCATCAGTGCAGAGTGTGTTGATGGTCCTACTGTAGTACTAAATCGTGAACATTTTGAGAAATGCAGGTTTACTTTTCAATGTAGTCTGCCAGAAAAAATACACCTTTGCTTTCGACAGTTCAGGAATAATAAAATCAAGTCATTTGATTTGAGTAAATTGAGGGGCTATTTTGATCAGCCGATTCTCTCTTCCTTGGCATCTGATGACTTTGTGAAGACCAGTTCTATGGACTGCGGTATAACTGGTGAGGATGTCAAGGCATTTGGCATTGGAAAAAATGTTATGGTGGGAACAAAGAGGTCTAGAAGCTTCGGGCAACAGAGCTCATTGACTGGTCATTCTTGTCCTGGCCAACATGGGAATAAAGTTTTGTCTCGGATACTCTGTCAGAATCGTAAATATGATTTGTCTGGCAGAAGATTTCTTACTTCCAAGGATGATGAATGGAAGCACTGGTATATCCAACTATTCAAGGTTGATGAGAAGATAGAGTTGCTCTGCCAAGACAGCGGCATCAGGGGATGTTGGTTCCGGTGTACTATCTTAGAGGTATCACGTAAGCAGATAAAAGTTCGATATGATGATGTGGAGGATCAGGATGGATGTGGGAACCTTGAGGTATCGCGATCAAGCTTACTATATATGTTTCTTGTGTAGTTTTAGATTCTGGATTTAGCAAAGATGCTCTTCTTTCTAGCTAATCTGGAGTTTCTAAAAGTTGCGTAGTTTCTAAAATAGATTCTTCATGATAAACAGGAATGGGTTCCGGCATTTAGGTTGGCTTCTCCTGATAAACTGGGCATGAGGTGCCCCAAGCGTCCTACTATCAGGCCGTGCCGGGCCACTGCTGCTGATCCGGAGTACGTTTCTTTGGAGGTAGGGGCTGCAGTTGATGCTTGGTGGAGTGATGGATGGTGGGAAGGTGTTGTGGCCACAATAAAAGATGTTGCTTCTGACCATTTACAAGTTTACATCCCAGGTACGTTTCCTTATCTGGGTTGCGGACATTATTTGTGGTTCATTTGTAACCAAGCCAACTAGTAATTCCCATTGATGCATTCCGTTTGGCCCCTAGTTTCTGTTAGAAAACCAAAAAGACGAGTGATTTGGTCGAGAAAAGGTTAATCTTAAGTTTTTCTGTCTCATATGCATTGAGCTTGGCATATGAGATGGATACGGTATACTATTTAAAATGTTGTTCATTTCAGGTGAAAACTTGTTCTTGGATGTAATGAGAACGGACATACGTGTTTCTCGTGATTGGGTTGAGGGTCAGTGGGTTGACATTAAGAAGAAGCCTGAGATGCTCCCAGGTGCCACTATCACCCCAGAAATTAAGGTGTCTATTGCTTCAACCCACACCAAGGATGAGAAACCTGATGATCTCAGTATTTCAAATCACGACGTGATTGTTTCACCTGCTATGGATGATGTTCCTGGAAGTGTAAATCAGGTTGGTAATAATAATCACAAAGGAGAGAATGGTGATTGTGTCACGGACGTCGTCGGTGGGAATGAAGATGGTAATAATGATGAACCGAATGATAATAATGATGGTACCAACTGTATTAATGAGCCCCAATGGAATGTGCAAGACTTGGAGGAGTTGAAAAAGAGTGAAGCAGTTGCTCCCATGGAATTTGCAACATAGCATGTATTATATATGGTGGTCCGAGATACGGTTATAACGTTGTAGTAGGTCGTGCATTGCCTGTCATTGTATGTTCTATAATCTGCTGTACATAATCTGAAGTTGGATTCCACTAGCCATCGGCAGTTTGCTGAGACGGCTGGAGCTCTGTACTGGTTTTCTGTTAGGTGATTACTATAGGGAAGTCGATGCATTTCCCGCAGCTGGAATCCAACGCTCAGGTAACGTTCTCTAAACTTACGTGTAGTGTATGTGCATTAGCATTAGTTACACAAACTCACGCAGCTGGAAAGTTAACTAGATTACAATGTGAAAGCAATTATATGCTTTTTTACTTGCAGTTTGGCACCATTCTCATGTGAGTGTTGCATCAGAAAGATGCATTTTGCTTGTGTCTCTGATCTTTTTTTTCCCTGGAAAATGCACCTATTATTGGAAAGCAAAGCTTCTTCTCCGATCCATGAAAGCATGGGGAAACGGACTGCTGAACTCTGTCTTTCGTGTGCTTAACGTAGATTCTCATGATGATGTGTGCTTGAGATGAACACACCACAGGGATGGGGACGGGGAAGGGAAACATGCTCTTAACACATACCTATAGTCTCAACCATTTATCGCCATCTATGAACTTCAAATCAAGGTAACGCCTAACTTCCTCATAACTAAGCTTCCTAGCCCATGACACCCGGCCCCTTGTTTCGGCTCCTTTGCCAATGTTCTGGAACTCCCCGAATTCTGCCGTTCTGGCGCACAACAATTACAAACAAAGCTCATGTTATCATCACCAAGTATTCTCACTCACTAGTGAACTGAAAATGATGACTTTGCTCGCTCTGCATAACTAGTTTAGTTTAGTACCTTTGCCGGGATGGGTGGTTCCAGTCGCTCCATCCCACCGGATATATGATGTCCTCCATGTTGCAGAGTGAATATACGACTGTTGAGTACGGCCCCCAAGCTCTTCCCAAGTAGATATCCCCGCTTCCATTGATTGTGCAGTTTAGGAATGAGAATCCTGTGTTTTCCTCCATTGAATTCCTGTGATGAGCTGCTATTGCTCCTGTCCTGTTCGCTATTGAATGTATAACTGAATCCTGGTTTTAATCATATTCCATTCATTTGGTTAGCTTTTAGATTCTGTCTAGGAAACCTAACCTGGTAGTTTAGTTTACTTCTTACCTGATATAGCGATCTGGCATTCCCAAATATGAAATCAACCGATCCCTGAACGAGGCAACGGTAAAAGAAGTGTGTTCCCGTGTCATCTAATAGCGTGTCCTGCGCACCGAGAACATAAACCTTGTAGAACATTGCCTTGTCTGCAGTTACTCTTAGTGCCACTGCTTGCATCCCATACCCCCCTGGTACCGCGACCACGGTGTTCTGCACATATAAAATAAAAGCAACCTCATGCATGCATCTTGAACAAGCTGGGTCAAAATAACACAAGGGTGAAGGGGGCAGTGCCTGTATGGTGATCTCAGAGGCACAAAAGAAATCAGAGAATATGGTGACAGTAGCTGATCCATAAGTGCCCAGTTCGTTCCCATTGTGATCCAAGTCAGAGGCCTTGTTATTCCAACTAATCACTGTTGTGGAAGATTGATTTCTCCTCCCAATGAATGATATGTAGGGCTTGGTACTTGGGATATTGACCTTTTCCCTGCCCACAAAAGCAACACAAAAACTCAATTTTCAGATTTTACATGCGAAAAAACAGCAATGATCGTTGCAGCTATGTATGTAGATGATGAATCAGGTTCCTGTATGATCATGGTTTTAACTGAACTTGTCTATATAAAATGCATTCTCATGGAGAATTAGACGGTAAATCATGTTATTTTCATTGAACTTAAACTAAAATTTTATGAAGTAAAAGAGAGAAAAGAGAAAATTTTCCCTCCTATTTTGCAGAAGGTGGGTTACTGCTCACAACACCCACGTAGCTGCCCACGAGGTACCCGAAACCAGAACTGCCATAACCGTCTTCACTGACCTCCATTGCCGAACTCGGAGTCCCATCAACATGCAGAGCCAACACGGAAATCTTGAACTGAAAATATACGGATTTTGGCGACGAATGTACCTGTAAATTCCAGGAAGAATGAGAATCTTGACTCTTTGAGAATTTCCATCAGGCACCAGGTCCACAGCACCTTGAACTGTAACGGAGTCTCCATTTCCGCTCTGATCAACAACGAAGACCCGACTCGAATCCTGCTTTGGGTCAACTTCGAATCGAGTAGCCGAAAATTCCGATTCATACACATTGAGATCATTCCAAGTGATATAACGCCTTGAACTCCTCCAATTAATTCGAGCACAACCCAGTTGAATATCGCCCAAAAAAACCAAGATCATCAGCCCCAAAAAACAGAGACTAACAACTGGGGAAGCCATGTCTCTGCAAACTCCACAGCCTTTTTAACCAACCCAAGTTCTGGGTATGCTTTGAAATTCAAGAATCGGGAAAGGGCAGTTGCAAGAATGAGATGGAGAACTAGTTAAATAACAAGAGAGCACAAAGCGACCCTTCAAGTCCCCTGTTTTGCCCGCCAAAATGATTCAGTTGCATAAAAGGATGCCATGATCATCATTAAATTATCATGGTACTAATGAGCAAGACTCCTTTTGATTTGGGCATTAATGGATGACGGAGAGGTAAAGATTGTGGTGAATTGGGATTGAACTGGAAGATCCTTTTGTTGATAAAACGAACTGAAAAGGGAGAGAGATCAAGAGATTTTGGTGAGCACTGAGCAATGAGTGGGTTTTTTTTTTTTTTTTTTTTTTTTGAGTTGAGTAGTTAAATGAGTGGCTCGAAGGAACAAGCAGTTACGGTAAAAATTTTCTTGCGATGATGATGGAGCTGGAAACTGGAAACTGAAAGGCTTCATTTTTAATTTTTAATTTGTTTTGACGCCATTTAAATGCGAGTGAAATCACCCGCCATTCTCTTTCATGAGTGCGTTACCGTTTTTGGTCATGGTGAAGTCAAAAAAATAATTTCCTCCTTTTTTATTTATTCGTGTTTCATATGTTGGGTGAAAAAAGTAATTTCACATGTCACTGCCATGCAATGGGGTCAAACTTGTCCAACAACAGCTCACATTACATGTGTGAAACATGAAATCGAGCAAGATGTAGAGGGCTTGTAGCATGAAAAAATGTGAAGGTTTTCGACAGATATTGAAATTTGAAAGTGGCATGATCAGCTGTTTAACTTTGCTGCTGCTGTGCCCACAGGTCAAGGAACAGGGCAGATTGAGTTTTGTTAAGATAAATATAATATACGAGTCTTCTACCACAATGTTGATTTTTTGGTAGAGTTGATTCATTAATATGATATCAGAGTAGGCGTAACCAAAGATCACGAGACCTTTAGATAGAGTTGGTTCCTTAACAAGTTTCATGATTTCATCATCCCCGAGGAAGCTGATGAAATCCGGGAACATGTTTGGTTGCTGTCAACATCTTTGCATGTATGTGAGAAGGAGAAGAAGAGCTTCTCCTTCGAGTCACCACAGGTAAATTGACAACCAGCTGTTTGAGACACAGTGCGTTGATTCAAACTCGTAATCTTTATCATATTCATTAATCCACTTTACTAAAAATCAAACTTGTGATAATAAGCTTAAAGAAATGATTATATGTAAAAGACATTATAATTATATCCCATCTGATTTTTGTAGAGCAGAATTTATCAGAACTCTGTAGTTAAGCATGTCTGGACTGAAATAATCTTAGGATGGGTGACCCCAGTCTCCAATAGACGGGATCAATGTCTCAACAAACACAAGCATGTCCATACACGTGCACAGACTTTCTAGTTTACCTAGTATGATTGCATCTGGCTGGCATTGAACCTAATTTAAGCCTGATCAACAGGCAACACAAAGTTTTTCATGAATCAGATTTTCATCATAAGTATAAACGAACCTGCATGAGAGTCTTTCTACATGGACCGTGGACAAACATTCTATCGATCGCTCTATACCTGGAAAAAAGAAAACGAAGACAACGGGCACACGAAAGATCTGAAGTTCAACAGAGGAATGCTAAAAGACATAAAATAGGGGCAAAATTATCTGAAAATCATTGCAAAGTAGCAACAATGCAAAATGTACCAAATAAGTTCATAATTAATTGAACATCTAAATGAAAACAAGATCGAGCAACGGTGGGTGTACACAATAGATCCTCCTCTTTAATTGTCGATAATGGAACGGGATGCATTGGTCATCCTTGCTGCATCCATTCATTATCTGCTCGCATGAGTCTTCTATTAATGACACCTAATAGGACTGTAGTTTCAGCCTAATCTTCTGTTTAGGGGCGATCTAAAATACCAAAAACAGGCAGAAAACTGTCAAAGTTGAAAAAAAAAAGAAGCAATGTTTTAGACTATGTGCACCAAGTAGACAAAGAGACTTAGAGACTAACTCAGAAGATGATGCAAACTACTTAACCAGATTTCATATTGTTGGCTTTAGCTCCATTGCAACATGCATGAGTAGAAAATTTTGTTGACCTTATAGGGGGTCAGCACCAGCCTTTGACTCGAAAGAACGTAATTGACCGAGGACTAATCGTCCGACCTGCGGCACCCATATGGTGCAGTCCCTCATGTCCACCCGTGGCTTAGTATAGGGTTTTGTGCTGTCAAAAATAAGGAAATAAAGTATCGTCTCTTCTATCAGTAATTGTTTTTAGAAGGATTGATAAACGCTTGATCCTACAATTTTCAAAAGTTTCCCTCAAAAGAAATGAAAATTTGACTGTAGAATTTGACTCCCCTCAATCTCTAGAGCAGAATAGAGCATTAGCACAATTCCTACTCTCCATCTTCGGATCGCTTATAACTTAAAAGTTCTTTTTTCATTACCATAAAGAATATACAGTTTGTCAAACTATAATATTGCTTGTTGAGGTGTAGTCTTGTTGTGATAATTATAGCATTTCTCCTTTGTCATCAAAAGGCTACGAGTTCTCAGAAATAACCTTCCTCTCTATTGTTGTAACCAAACACACGACAGGAGTGCCACACGAATGTGACGTCACCAATGCAGTGAAAAAATCAGAATAAAAATGAGCCCAAGAATCGACTAACTAATGAGAGATGGAAAACAAGGAAAAAATCAAATAACTGGCGAAAATCAAGATTCACTAATAATGAGCGTTTACAGAATAGGGGAATAGAAACCAAAGGATTACAATCGACTCCAAATACGACAACCTAATCCACCCAAAAAAAAAGAAGAGAACCAGAAACGGAGCACATAAATGTCCGGACAAATATCTCCACGCTCCCTAGGATCTCTGTTGTGTCACTCGATGTCACTAATATCGTCTATCGATCTCCAAACCCCTTCCCGGCGATGAAGGACGTCTACTAGGGTTTCCAGATGATCTCACACGACCGGGTATCGCAAATAGATTTTAAATAGATAAAATCTCGGAAAAAACATCGTCAACACGCTCATGTCCAGTCCGGCACGCCCGTGCACACGCCCTCACTACGTAGAACCAGAACCCGACACGGCCGTGCCCACAGGCACGACACAAACCCCTTGGCCGTGTTCTCTCCACACTCGCAGCACACTCAACACATGTCGAGCACGGCCATGTTATTTCTCGGACACGTCCATGCTGCACCAAAACACCCCGAAATACATCCCGAACACCTCCAATCCATTACCGAAGGATTCCGAACACCATCTAAGCTCATAATCCGCGGAATGGAAGTCGCCAAACACCACATCTACCAAATCAATTTAAAGGCCTTGAACATACTTTTACTACCTCTATAGAAACTACAACAGCAGGAGTATCATGCAATGGATCGCGCTTTCCGTATAAGAGAAAATCCAAACCAAGTTATGATATGTTTGATCCTGATCTATGAAACTCCATAAAAGGCCAATAATGATGGGAGTTATGTTGAGCACTGCATCGCCTTTTATGTCAAAAAAAAAAAAAAGAAAAAAGGCCACACCTTTGACCAAAAGCAGAAGCCCATCATTTTCCCTCCCTCTTTCACTCTATAACAGATTTCCTGAGCAAGCAAAGAACGTGTAGATATATGAATACCTCCTCAGGATCAGCATCAATACTAAGCGAGGAAGAAGCTCATCTCAACTTTCAGAACTCAACACCTGCAGAAGACCTAGAAATTCACATTAATCAAGAGGAGAACATAAAACCCCGTTTTCAAAATTCGGCTGCATCCATAGCCCTATCAATTTCAACATCATTGAAACACAACTCTTATAGGTAAGGACTAGAAATTACTCGTGTCGTTGGCACGGTGAACATTCTTATAATTTTATTTACTGTCACAAAAAATATTCGTGCTCGTGTCATGCTGTGCATTTTATATATTTTTTAATAAAAAATAATAAAAATTATATCAACATTAGACTCGTTTTGATCATCATATCCATCCATTTCC
>JAOWBR010163340.1:819-12075 GCA_028571145.1 Dionaea muscipula
TGGAACTTCTCTTCCCTTTCTGGCTGCTGAAGTTAACCATAAATTAGGCAACTAAATGCATAGGCAGGTATTGAATTGATAGCATTTGATTTTTCCCACAAAATCAGTCACTGTTGTGTTTACCACTGGAATCGGTTTGATAAATATAAGTACTTTAACATAGGAATGGATTCTTTTCCATGTATCTTTTGGTTGAGTTTCTGGGTTCTTTGTTTGTAGTCTTGTAGAATTTTCTTTTGTTCTGCCCTCTTCTTTTTTCCTCCACTTGGATGATGAATTGATCTATAGGACTTTTTCCATGGTCTCTAGTTGATTGATAAGGATCCAGGAAGGGCTATATCGTTGTTCTGGGCAGCGATAAATTCAGGGGATCGAGTTGACAGTGCCTTGAAGGACATGGCAGTCGTAATGAAGCAACTGGACCGCTCCGATGAGGCTATCGAGGCGATCAGATCCTTCCGCCACCTCTGCTCCTTGGAGTCTCAAGAGTCTCTTGACAATGTACTTGTTGAGCTCTACAAGGTCACACATAGTTTAAGTATTTTCTCCTAGACTGCCTTGGTCTATGTAGCTTGGCCTGTGATGTTCTGAAAGGAAGTAAATCGGAATAACAAGACTATTGAACTAGATTTACAACGACAACAACAACAATAACAACAACACGGCCACTTCCCATCGGGTGGGATCAGCCACACGTATCCGTAGGATACATGCACAGAAGATCCGACAATTATAGTGCGCTGGTTGTCGGCTATCTAAACACAAATTGATTTCATGCACATATATGTTAGGCAAGCTTGTTGGGGGTGGATAAGTTGGGCTAGTTTGTTGCTTATCCGTCTCCGACTGCTTGATAATTTCTGCAGAGATCTGGTAGGCTAGAAGAACAGATTGAAATTCTACAACTAAAACTGAAGCGAGTTGAGGAAGGTACAGCTTTTGCTGGGAAAAGAACCAAGATGGCTAGATCCCAAGGCAAGAAAGTTCATATCACTGTTGAACAGGAATATGCAAGGTGATCATATAGCATTTTATTACCACCTTCCCACTAAAGCAACCAAGAAATCTATTGCTTTTTTCCATCAAGTTTAGGCCTCACCTCACTCTATGTTCATTTCTGCAATCTTAATTATGCAGGCTGTTGGGAAACTTGGCTTGGGCGTACTTGCAGCAAAATAATTATGAATTCGCGGAAGAATACTATAGGCAAGTGTGTGTCAACACATCATTTTGCAATAGCAGATAATAAACCAGATTCAAGGAAGAAGATACTGAAGCTAACTTGTTACAATCAACTTTTTTTTTATGCAGGAAAGCTCTTTCCATTGAGCTCGACAGGAACAAGCAGTGCAATCTGGCAGTTTGCTTGCTGCACATGAACAAGGTTATGGAGGCAAAACTAGTGCTTCATGCCATAAAATCCTCAGTCGGTGACAGACCCTTGGATGAATCCTGCACAAAGTCCTTTGAGCGTGCCTCTCAGTTGTTAGCTGAAGTAGAGTCCCGGTCGTTTGGAAAGGACAAGGAGAATGTTAACCAAAATCAAGGCCTTCTTGCCGTGGCTGACAAAGGAAGAACATATACTCCTCCGGTCGTAGTTCCTTGGAGAACAGAACCGAGGACTGCTTTCTTTACTCAACCAAAAACAACCGACAGAAATGGCGTGCATGCTGACAAGTCATCAATAAGCGGGCCAAACCGGAAACTCCAGTTTGACGACGACCCTCCTTTAGTTTTTGCAAACGTGCAAGCTCGGCCCTACTCCTATGATGTTGGTAGGGTGAATGTACTGTCGATGCAGAAACCAGCGGAACTAACCTCGGTCTGCAAAAGTAAGGATCAAGATAAGGCTTCATCTGCACATCAGGCGTGCGCAATAATAAATGAAGTAGCAGAAGAATTCCGTATTAATAACAAGCCTTGGAAACGACAGTCATGGAATAATCACGAGCCACAAGATTCCACTGTCGATCCAAGTTCTAAGGAAGACGTTTTGAAGGGAGACTTTTGTATGACCGGAGAAGAGGCAGGGAAAACAAAAACTGCTTTGATGGTGGTGCAGGAGCAGGATAGGCGGCCAATCTGCAAAAGCAAGAAGAGTTGGGCAGATATGGTTGAAGAAGAGGAAATGTTCAGTGATGCTTTCCAGGATAATAATGGCTGCTATGCAGCCTGTGAATCATCTGCCTATCCAAGCAGCCTTGAGGATGAAAATCTAAATTCTGATCAGACTTTTGAAGAGCTCCTAAGCCAAAAGTTCATGTCTTTTGAACTTGAGGACAGAGGAGGGAGTAGTGTATCGGGTGAAAGTTACTTTCCGGCAAAGGGACCATCAGCAGCTAGGCGTTCCCTGTGTTTTGGTCAGCAGGAGAAAGTAGATTTGCCCCGTGATTCCCCGTCATCTAGAAACAGTGAACCAACAGACGGAAGCAAAGGAAATCACGAGATCAATGCAAATGACAAGATGTCGAACTGGAGACATAGACTCCCAGCATTTCAAGACATCGTCCTGCTTCCAATAAGCCCCCGGGCTTGAACTGAGCAAAGAAACAAGAGCCAGTAGATGTTTGTATACAATTAATTGTTACTGTGTAGCTTCTGCTTGAAGCCCGTGTATTCATTTTTTGATTATCCCAGATAGATCCTAGTCCCCGTCCCCGTGCCTTTTTCTAGGGACATAAAAATACAGTACAGCCTACAGCGGAGACGCAACCAAAAACTTTGATTTGGTTGTTCACGAATGATCAAGAGACATCACATGGAATGATGGAATATTACTTCACACACATCTGTTCTTCTTCTGGGTAAAGGTAGTGATGTTTACTTATTCAAGTGCAATAAGCAAAACATTTGGATAAAAATAGCATATCATCATCATCACGACATCTTCTCATTAGGTGGGATCAGTCATACATATTCGTATGATAGATGCACGCAAATATCCGATAAATATAGTACGTTGTCGGCTATCTAACACACAGAAATATTAGATATATAATAATGTCTTTGTAAAAGACAGATCATATTGAATGATTGAACCCTTGCAATGTACACACAGAAAATGATTTACGCATAAAGTACATACTTGAAGAAATTAGAAGCAATGGGGGCATGATGATATTCATAAAAATTACTTTGGGCACACACTATAATCAAAGAAGACTCAAACAAGTAGAGGAGCATCATTTCTCAATAAACTCATAGGTATTTGCAGTTTCAAGTCAATTAAAGTTTAACAATCAGTTAATAATTTGTCCCCAGGTCATTAGCCATACATAGTAATGGCCATTATATTTTAACTTATCATCCTTCGAAAAAGCTTACAAGAACTATAGTTCAGCCCTACGAAGCAGCAGAGCACGCCAAGAACAAGAAGAAATCCTCAACCATAATCCTTGCACGAGGGGAAAGAATTCACAAGCCTGTCCATGTAACCATGTACTGGTTAAACATGCAACGGCATAAAATGCATAGATAGTATTGGATCACATATACACCAGCTCGAGGGCGAAAAATACAGAAAAGACACAAAGAAAGAAACGAGTCCAAACCCCAAATACACATGCATCTTTAAAAACACAAATCACCCTCGGAAGCCAAGCAGGGAATGAACCTCTCCCCCCTCAAGCAACAAGCTCTTCCTCTTCATCATACTCTTCGACATCGTCAGCAGTTGCATCTTGGTACTGCTGGTACTCTGCCACAAGGTCATTCATGTTGCTCTCAGCCTCTGTAAACTCCATCTCATCCATTCCTTCGCCGGTGTACCAGTGCAAGAAAGCCTTCCTCCTGAACATAGCAGTGAATTGCTCACTCACTCTCCTGAACATCTCCTGGATCGAGGTTGAATTGCCCACAAACGTTGATGCCATCTTCAGGCCCTTGGGAGGGATGTCACAGACACTGGACTTCACATTGTTCGGGATCCACTCCACAAAGTATGAAGAGTTCTTGTTCTGGACATTGATCATCTGCTCGTCAACCTCTTTGGTGCTCATCTTACCACGGAACATGGCTGAAGCTGTCAAGTAGCGGCCATGGCGTGGGTCAGCAGCACACATCATGTTCTTGGCATCCCACATCTGCTGGGTGAGCTCAGGAACGGTCAAAGCCCTGTACTGCTGTGAACCTCTTGAAGTTAATGGAGCAAAACCAACCATGAAAAAGTGCAGGCGAGGGAAGGGGATGAGGTTAACAGCCAGTTTCCTTAAGTCAGAGTTCAATTGCCCGGGGAAGCGGAGGCAGCAAGTCACGCCACTCATGGTGGCAGAGATGAGATGGTTCAGATCTCCAACTGTAGCATGGAAAACCACATACATGGTAAATGAGACCATGTACAAGGGGGAAAAAACCCACATAGTAGCACCGAAATGTACACTCACATGTCGGGGTTGCAAGTTTGAGCGTGCGGAAGCAAATGTCATAGAGAGCCTCATTGTCCAAAACCATGCATTCATCAGCATTCTCAACTAGTTGGTGAACGGACAGAGTGGCATTGTAAGGTTCAACGACAGTGTCAGACACCTTTGGAGAAGGGAAGACGGAAAATGTCAACATCATGCGATCGGGGTACTCCTCCCTGATTTTGGAAATAAGAAGAGTGCCCATACCAGAACCAGTGCCTCCACCCAGAGAATGGCAAACTTGAAATCCTGTCAACGTTAGTCTCGGCCAGTATTAGCATGTACCCACCCATCAAGGAAAAATAAATGGCCTCTTCCATGATATTCATTCCAAGTAGAAAAGAAGTGAAGAGGTGCTTCAATTTATATTATTAACTTCCCACACACAAAATGCAAATGGCCAACTGTAAACGGAGGACTAGCACATCATGCAGTTGCAGAGGGTTCATAATTTCCATGTCAAATGTTTCTACTGTTTAAAACGTCCTACTTCCCATCATCATACTACCCAAATACTGTTTAATGAATAAACAGTAATCCCATCAAAAGTTCAGCCTTAAACAAACTGCGGAGAAGAGAACGGATACAGAATGAAAAAAATAATGCAAGATATGCGAAGAAGACACCACCAGAAACATTATCTATCAGATTTCCAGGAAGATGAAGAGCATTTGCACACTCAATTGGACCAATCATTGTGTGGTGGCATCCGTTAGTGACAAACAATACCGAAATAAACAAAAAAAAAAACAATGAGGAAAGACGATCAAATCAAATCCAGAAAAAAGAAGAAAAGAATCAGCGCAATATCAGGCATCAGTCACCAGATCTGCAAATGAAAACCCTAAAGAAAACATACAGGAAGAAAACGAAAACGAGCGAGAGAGAGAGAGAGAGAGAGAGAGAGAGAGAGAGAGAGAGAGAGAGAGAGAGAGAGAGAGTATACCCTGCAAGCAGTCGCAATTCTCAGCCTCTTTCCTGACAACGTCAAGGACAGCATCAATGAGCTCAGCGCCTTCCGTATAATGTCCCTTAGCCCAGTTGTTTCCGGCGCCAGACTGGCCGAAGACAAAGTTATCAGGCCTGAAGATCTGACCAAAGGGGCCAGATCGGACAGAGTCCATGGTACCAGGCTCGAGATCCATGAGGACAGCGCGAGGAACAAACCTTCCACCGCTCGCCTCGTTGTAGTAGACATTGATACGCTCAAGCTGGAGGTCGGAGTCGCCGGAGTACTTGCCTGCGTGGTCGATCCCGTGCTCGTCGCAGATCACCTCCCAGAACTTCGCCCCGATCTGATTCCCGCATTGCCCGCCCTGTATGTGAAGGATCTCTCTCATCTTCGCTGTTTCGAGGGAGGAAGAGGTGGAAAAGAGGGGGATTAGGGTTCGGAGGGTGATTTGCAGAGGGGAAGTGAAAGAGAGGCGTGGAAATGGAGGAAATAAATGGGAGACGAGAGAGAGAGGGGGAGAGACTGTAGAATGAGAGGAGGAGACAGGGAATACTTTATTTTCTTTAAAACGGCGGATTTTTTTTTTTTTTATAATTACTTTGAACACACCTTTATTTTTTTTTTAAAAAATGAGAGTATATCCCTGTACAGTATTGCCCCATACAAAAATATAAGAGTATAACCCGCATTGCTTCATTCATAAAAAATGTGAGTGCTCTCATGTTTAAAATTTGTTTTAAAAAAATTAAAAAACACACACACCACTATTAGAGAATATGTGCAAAGTAATTAGGTTTTTTTTTTTTTTGGGATGATAATACATTTATAATAATTTATAATAATATATTTATATTAATTGATATATGTACCGGTCTTCTTATATGGAGATCAACATTTTTATAATTTACGAGCTAAATTTTTACGAAATTTACAATTTAAAATATTGTAAAAAACTCTGATAAAAACGACGTTTTGAATTGTAAACTTTCGTAAAAAATATGCTCCCAACTTGATTCAAAATCGATTTAAAACGTTGTATTTATTAAATTTTTCACGACGTTTTTAATTATAAACCGTCGTGAAAAATTGGCCCACGTTTTTAAAATTTGAGGACTCCTTCAGAAGAAGCTAACTATTGATAAATATTATTTATTTTGTTATCATAATCCAATAATATACTTATATTCAATAAAATTAATTAAAATCAACCACACTTGCTACAAATATGTTGTAACATTTTATCGTAATACCATTATTTTTGAATTCCCTCTCCCTCTTTCTTAAATCAATTTTCTGTTGCTGGTTTTTTTTTCTTATATCAGGGCAGGGTCCCAGTGAGTACAGGAGTATTTTGGAAGCTACAAAATACTGACAACGTTCCGAGATTGCGTCACTTGTAAGTTGTAAGGACGAAATTTCGGGGAAACAAATTATTTTTATCAATTGTTGTATAGGTTCGATATTTATCTTATAAGAGCATGTACAATGGGTAAAAAAAAAAAAAAGAAAAATCTTCAGTATCCATTCATTAAAAATCTTTAAATTTATCAACATTTAAATAATTATTACATAATACTTTCATAATTAATCCACTAAAATTCTTCAAATTTTCACCCCTCAATCCACATCTCCAAGTTTTGAGTTTCATTTTGATATTCTCTTTAATCATCACACAATACTCTCATTATTCACTCATTCACACTAAATTTTTTTTTTCTCTACACACAAACAATGGTTACATAATACTCTCAGGCCGTGGTTGGTTCATGGATATTTTATTATGATCCAACACTTCTAACACGTCAAATGTGTCATATAAAAAACAGTAAAAAGTGGTAAAATCAAATGAACCCGGTATAATCCAACGATGACCTTCAAGTTGGTAAAAAAGGTCAATTTTCACTCAAAATGGTCATTTTCAAGCTCAAAATTGGTTCTTAAATATTTTCATCTGAACCGACACTTCTAATATGTCACATATATCGTATGAGAAATGCGAGAAGTGTTAGAACCTAAAAAGCCCAATGTAATCCAATGATGGTCTTCTCGTTGGCAAAAAGGTCAATTTTCACTCAAAATAAAAATTTACAAGTTGAAAATTGGTTTTTGAATATTTTATTCTGATCCGACACTTCTAACATGTCAAATGTAACGTATGGGAACTATGAGAAGTAGTAGAATCGAATGAACTTGGTGTAATCCAATAATGTCCTTCAAAGTGGCTAAAATGGCTAATTTTCACTCAAAATGATAATTTTCAGCCTGAAAATTGGTTCTTGAGTATTTTAATATGATCCGACACTTCTAACACGTTAAATATATCATATGGGAACTGTGAGAAGTGGTAGAATTTAATAAACCTGCTTTAATCCAATGATGAGCTTTAAATTGGCAGAAAATGTCAATTTTCACTCAAAATAGCCATTTTCATGGTGAAAATTGGTTCTTGAGTATTTTAATATGATCCGACATTTCTAACACGTCAAATGTATCGTATGGGTGCTATTAACAGTTGAAGAATCGAATAAATCATCTGTAATTCAATCATGGACTTCAAAGTTGCAAAAAGGTAAATTTTCACTTAAAATGGTCATTTTCAACCTTAAAATTGGTTCTCGAATATTTTCATATGATCCGACACTTCTAATACATCACATATATCGTATGGAAACTACGAGAAGTGGTAGAGTCGAATAAACCCAATGTAATCTAATGACGGCCTTCAAGTAGGCCAAAAAGGTCAATTTTCACTCAAAATGACCATTTTCTAGTTGAAAATTAGTTCTTGCGTATTTTGTTCTGATTTGACACTTCAATCATGTCAAATATATCGTATGAGAATTATGAGAAGTGGTAGAATTGAATAAACCTTCTTTAATCCAATGATGTCCTTCAAAGTGGCCATAAAGGCCAATTTTCTCTCAAAATGGTAATTTTCAACCTTAAAATTGATTCTTGAGTATTTTCATCTGATCCGACACTTCTAACACATCAAATATATTGTATGGGATCTGTAAGAAGTGGCCCTCAAGTTGGCAAAAACGGCTAATTTTCAGTCAAAATGGTCATTTTCAAACTGAAAATTGGTTCTTGAGTGTTAGAATCGAATAAACCAGTCCGAAGTTAATGATGACCTTCAAAATGACCAAATAGGCCGACAATAGGCCATTTTGAGCACTATTCTATCACTAAAACTCATTTCTGTCGTTATTTTCGCTAATAGTGATAGGGCACTTTTCTGTCACTAAAACTCACGACAAGAGGAGTATCGTGATGGTGTACTTTTCTATCACTAAAACTCATTTTTGTCTCTATTTTCGCTAATAGTGATAGATAATTGCTGTCATTATAAGGAATTTTTTTGTAGCAAAGTTAATTTTATTTTAGGATAATTGTCAGGTTTGACCAAATTAATAGTGACAGAAAAATTAGTGACGCACATAAAATCCGTCACTATTAAATACACTATAGTGACAGTTATTAAATCTCCGTCACTAATTGTGCGAGGTTACGTGGGTTCAAGTATTCTAGTGTCGAAATTTAATAACTGTCACTATAGTGTATTTAATAGTGACAAATTTCATGCACGTCACTAATATTTCTGTCACTAAAAGTCATTTTTTTTGTAGTGAGTATCCCCATTTGTTTACATGAGGTACTTTTCTTCCGATTTCGAAGACGAAATTTCTTTAAGGGGGGTAGGATGTTATACCTGTGCCCTTATTTTAATTAAAAATGAATATTTTATTATTATTCATTTTATATTAAAATTAATATTTTAATGAATAGAGATTTTATGGAGATTTAATGAGGAAATATACCATTTAAAGGATTAAGAGGTTGATTTAAGATTGAAACTTCGGTTTCGGTGAGATTTCAGTTTTTCGGGTTTTAAGGGTAAAATAGTCGTTTTGTGACCAGGGTCTTGGATTCCGATGATTTTGGTACCGTTGTGATCGTCAGGGGAAATGGTGAATTTTAAATACTCATTTGAAGCGTTTTGGATAAGTTTAAGGACACAGATTTAAAGTCGGTACGATTTTGGTTGAAACTACTAAGGTTATATTTAACCTAGCTTAAGTTAGAAGTCAATTTGGCCTTATTTCTTACTGTTGACCCTTGATAATTGATGTTTTAATGATAACAAACCTTGATCGGAAGAAAGTGAGCAGACTTTGTGAGCCGATCAACGATGACCCAAACAACATCATGTCTGCTCCGTGTGGATGGAAGACCCGTCACGAAGTCCATGGTAATGTGTTCCCATTTCCACTCAGGAATGGGCAGTGACTGAAGCTTGCCAACTGGCACCTGATGCTCAACTTTCACTTGCTGACAAACCAAACACTGTGCCACAAGCTCTGCGATGCACCTCTTCATCCCACGCCACCAGAAATGTTTCTTCAAATCACGGTACATCTTGGTAGCACCAGGATGGATGCTCAACCAAGAACTATGGGCCTCAATCAGAAGCTCAGTCCTCACATCATCATCATGAGGAACGCAGATGCGCCCCCAAAATCTCAACATCTGATTTGGTCCAACCGAGAACTCTGAATCTGCACCATCACTCAGCCCATCAATGATGCTCTGAAGCTCAACATCCTCTCACTGTGCAGTCAGTAATCGGTCCCTCAAGGTCGGTCGAAGTGTGAGTTGACTGATCAATCCATCAACTCTGCCCTGAAACGGCTGAATCTTAAGTCTCTGGAACTCCTGAATCAATTGTGTTTGGAGTGTCAAGCAAGCAAGACTACCATCCGACTTCCGACTCAGTGCATCGACCACCACATTGGCCTTCCTCGGGTGATACTGAATCGTCAGATCATTATCTTTCAACAACTCCAACCATCTCCTCTGTCTCAGATTGAGTTCCTTCTCGGTGAAGATGTACCTCAAGCTCTTGTGGTCGTTGAAAATCTCACACGACTCACCATAAAGGTAATGTCTCCACAATTTCAATGCAAAAACAATGGCTGCCAACTCCAAGTCATGTGTGAGATAGTTTCTCTCATGTACTTTCAGCTGTCTCGAGGCATAGACAATCACCTTGCCATGTTGCATCAAAACACATCTCAGCCCCTGCAATGAGGCATCACTGAAGATCACAAACCCGCCGCCCTCTGTCGACAATGACAAGACTAGAGCTGTGTTCAACCTCTTCTTTAGCTCTTGGAAACTCCGCTCACATGCATCGGTCCAGACAATCTTCACACTCTTCCTGGTGAGAGTGGTCAAAGGTAGGGCGATGGTGGAAAAGCCTTCCACAAATCTCCTATAGTAGCCAGCCATCCCCAAGAAGCTACGGACTCTTGGACAGTCGTGGGGCGTGGCCACTTCTCAACAACCTCTATCTTCTTCATGTCAACAGAGATCCCATCTTTGCTAATCACATGCCTAAGAAAGGAAACTCTATCCAACCAAAATTCACATTTCTTGAACTTGGCATAGAGTTGTCTCTCCCTCAAAGTTTGCAAAGCGGTCCTCAAATGCTCCATGTGCTCCTCTTCACTCTTGGAGTAAATGAGGATATCATGAATAAACACCAACACAAAATGGTCAAGGTAGGGCTTGAATACCCTCTGCATCATGTCCATTAAAGCGGTTGGAGCATTTGTGAGTCCAAACGACATGACAAGAAACTCGTAGTGACCATAGCAAGTTCGGAAAGTCGTCTTTGCTATGTCACCCTCTCGGATCCTCAACTGATGGTAATTTAATCTCGGGTCGATCTTGGAAAACACGTGTTCCCCCTGCAACTGATCAAACAGGTCATCGATGCGTGGAAAGGGATACTTGTTCTTCACCATCGCCTTGTTGATCTCGCGGTAGTCGATGCACAACCGCATGGAACCATCCTTCTTCTTGACAAACAACACCGGTGCTCCCCATGGGGACACA
>JAOWBR010163351.1:0-12075 GCA_028571145.1 Dionaea muscipula
AAGGATACACCTACACCTGTGTTCTTAAAAAAGGATAGGAAAGCAAGAAATTTAGAGGCCATCAGCCGACTCGAACAAAGAAAAAGGAACCCCTCCCTCCCCAGTGGAGGTGGGGTTCTTCCAAAATAACCCCTCACAACTGCTCGAGAGTTTTTAGGATCACAAATATACTATGAATGAACAGATGGAAAGAAAGAGCAAATTGTACAGGAACAAGGAGTTCCCCGAATTCATTTAGAAGCAAAAGGCAAAGATCAAAACATTGGCGCGGTCAACATAAACCTTAGCCTTCTTTTAGACATGCAAGTTCTTCAATAGAACTTTTCTTTTCCTGATGCGAAAATCCCTACCCCGTTCAAATGTCAATAAAATCATTGGTGCCTCTACATAAAAAAAAACAAAGAAAAAACATTGGTGCCTCAAAATAAAGCATCAGTACGGATTCTCTAAGTATTCTGAAAACCAATGTTTTTGACAGAAATGACCACATGTGCCCTCGACGAGCACAATAAGAGGCTAAGAAAGTGAGAATGTGAACAGACAAGTAACATGTTACGGGTCTGGGAACGAGTGATAGGGGGGCTGTGGTTGATGATGAAGGCAGCAGATGAAGGGGATGAGGAAATCAAAGGAAAGGGAGGTAGAGAGAGACGGAGGGAACAGACAGAATCTGGGAACTTTGGGAGAAGTGATTTTTTCCATTCATGATTCATTCTAATGCTAATACATGCATAAATAATGCTACGAGTGATAAAATAGGAAAGTTACTAGTAAGAAAACTAATGTATGAGATTTATTTATTTGACAATATTTTTTATTTTCATAATCTAGAAATATTCTTTATTTTCATAATCAATATTCCCTGCAAATTCTAGCCACTTTTGGGATCCTTGAGATGTTTCCTTCCTTATTGGATATTGTTGGGTCGTAACATTTTCCCCCTATGGACGATACCCTTGTCCTTAAGGGTAGAAAAAGGAAAATGAAGCTTCGTCCATGATTGTCTTGTGCAATAATAGTAATGAATAAAAGCTGCCAAAGTTCATGGAGAAGGAGGAAGGGGTGGAAGTAGGGTTGTTGGTTCCTCAAAGAGCCGCTCTTGGAGTGGCAACGGGATCTTGAACTTGCTAGGCAGGATGTCCAGTGTTGTAGGGTGATCTACACTGAGATTCACAGTAAATAACTGAAGGAACATTCCTAGCTCTGACTTGCGGGTTGTGCTGTCCACCTTGTCTTCTTTCAAGTATTGATCAGGTGGAATGAGTTTTCCTTGCAACACTATCAATCTGTGTAAATCTAGATGCAATAAAATCCTCTGTAATCTTAGGCACAATCTCACTTGGACTATCCATTGAAAACAATACTGAAAAGGTCAATAGCATGATCAATTTTGGAAGGAAAATCAGCTGGAGATGTTTCAACCACCGGCTTCACCGATTTTGTTTGTTGTATAGTTCTTGTAGATTTCTCATCATGTTAAGGTCTTGGAACAGTCACAACCTCATTAACTATGGGAGACAATGATGAGGAGTCGGGATTTGGGGATTTTAGGATAGTTGGCAAAGAAAGTGGTGGGGAGAGCAGATTTGATGTTTTAATGGATTTGGTTGAAGATGGATGCTAATGAGGATTGGGGAAAAACTGAAGGCAAATTTGGAAAAGTGGCTTTTGGATTGTCGGGCTCTCTAATATTGGAGGGGGCAATGGCTTGTCTGGTATTAAAAAAATCAATTTTTAATTGACAACATCCATCATATATAAATCTCCCATTAAGAGCATCCATCGCACGATTGATATCTTCATAGTAAGAAAAATGTACCAGAGCAGGAAACGTCTTATAACGAAAGATACCTTTGATTTATCCATAAGGAGAAAATATTTTATCAAGCACATCCCTTGTAATCAGATATATCTCATTCATGATGCTCACGCTAAGATATCTGTTGTCTGAATTTTTGAGGGACATGGTGTAGAACATGTCATCGAGCAATTTGATTAGTCGCTCACTTGTGTCATTCAACAGTTTGGCCAGTCGCTCACTTGTGGCGGTCATCTTTTGTTCAACTAAAGCAGCTCTCATGGTATTGATTTGAGAACTGGGCATGGTCACGACGATGATAAATTTTTTTTTTTTGAATAGAAATTTCTAACAGAATATTCCAAGGAGAGTCGGCTTTTATACCAATTTGTTACGAGCCTGGGAATAAGTGATAAGGGGAGCTATTGTTGATGATAAAGGCAGCAGATAGAGGGGGATGAGGAAATCAGAGGAAATAGAGGTAGAGAGAGACGAAGGGAACAGACAGAATCCGAGAACTTGGGAGAACTAATTTTTTCCATTTATGATTCATTCTAATGCTAATACATGCATAAATAATGCTACGAGTGATAAAATAGGAAAGTTACTAATGCATGAGATCTATTTATTTGGAAATATTCCTTATTTTTATAATCTAGAAATATTTCTTATTTTTATAATCAATCTTCCCAGCAAATTCTAACCACTTTTGGGATTCTTGAGATATTTCCTTCTATATTGGATATTGTTGGGTCGTAACACAACACTGGCAACTACTCTAATATGGACCATCAATACCACTAACTACTGACTGACAATTAAGAAAATAAAGGGAGAATTTTCTTTTAGTGAAGACCTAATCATCCAGTAACAAGGGTTAAAATGGAAAAAACCGAATCCCAGCTAAAAGAAAAAAAGGAGGAACAAAATGCTGCCCATCATTCAGCCAGTATTATCATAAAATGATAATTAGAACAAGCCCAACCAATGACTGCATAAAAGCAATATGACAAGTATCTCAACAAGCAGTCCACTTATTGTCCTTGCCATGTTAGCCTTTTATATCTTCTTCCAGAATGATGCATAAAAAGTAGCAACTATATGCTACTATTCAGTCTATTCCTTTCCTAGGTAGCAACTAGCCGGTCCCCGTTCGATAGTTGCATATTTCTCGTACCCTAGCAGTTCACAGTTCCTCCCATGTAACGAAAGCAAGTCAATGCCGATAAACCTTCTCATGCCAACAAAAAAAAATGAAAAAACTTTCAACATGTAGGTAAGATGATAACAATTAGCTAATATAGGCAGCAAATTTTCAATATGATACTGACTAGTGGAATGTTATACGCTCAAGACCTCAAACATGGAAAGCAAATTACCTCTGCTAAGTTAGATTAAATTGCAAATATGAATATCTAGCTACTTCAGACTTATATACCTTCTTTGAACAAGAAGATTGGCATCCCTATCTCTTCCATCCCCAGAAGATGAGATTTCAATTGCAGCTTGCAGCAAGGAATACACAGCAGCCTGACAACAAATATGTTCTGTCAGTCACAAGATTGGATAATACTGTTCTTCCAACATGAAATGCAATTATTATAATAATTATGATGAAAGTTCTGGTCCAAAAATGCAACCTCATACATGTGCATCAGGCCTCAAAAAATTGAACAATTAAGTTCAAACCAAAGTAAGCATTCCCCAGTAAGAGGATAAGTGCAAACAAAAGTCAATAGGATGGTAAATCATGATAGATTACGGAACCAGTGTGTTAACCTAGGATACAGGACACAAGGTGTCTAAAATGTTCCATTAAATTTCCAAATACTATTCCACTTATATGCATTAATCTGTCATAGTTCTGAGCTTGAAATTATGAGTTATGCCTCAAAAACCACTATAGTGCACATAAAAAAAAAACCCCACATCATGGCATGAAATTCAAGCACGGAAAAGCAATACACATATGCATACATATAAGTGAATATAAAATCGTAGATATCTGTACTTGATATCAGATCCAACATAAGTCAAAAGAGGGTACATAAGTCATCCAAAAAGCAGAGAAGAGTGTCCCCTGAAGATGAGTGCGAGTAATTATTTCTACCATGAACACCATCTCCTCCAAGATTTTTACAAACATTTCTCTAAGATGATCCCTGAATTGCACAATAACAAAAGAAACCTCCAAAACAACAAAAAGCTTGGTGTTGATGATAAAAATAACAGAAAAGCTAAGAACGTAAAAGAGAAACGAGGGGGGAAAGACAGCATCTATAAACGCATTATATGGGGCCCTGTTGAGCCGCTTCAAAGCCAAGAAGCTGCATCTGCAGGAAGTCAAGGGGAAATTCTGAATGTTTGCTTGCTGCATGTGCCTTTCTTTGCCAAACACATATCTGCCTCCCCTCGATACATGAGTAGCTTAGTGTCCGTCCTACCTCAAAATAACTCCAATATCTTCTCAGTAAACATCCCACAACCAAAACTGAATGCAACAGAATATGGGGCACTTAAACAAGCATGTGAGTAGCAAAAACAAGCCAGAGATAAGCCCCTGTCCATGTTCTTCCTCATAAACCCATCCAACACTTCGTACCATACTGGTACCTCAGAAAAAGGGGGAAATAAAAGGCAGAAGAAAAATCATTTAGTAAGACAGCTTTTCCTAAGAAATCACTGTAGCCTTCCATCACCAGTAAAGAATCAGTAGTGAGACAGGATCAATTGCAACAACAACAACATGACCTCTTCCCACCAATTGGGGTCGGCTGCAAATATCTATAGGACATGTGTACCAAAGATTCGACGAATACAGTGTTTTGGCTGTCAGCTACCTAACACGCACTGTCCGCACCCAATCATGAGACAAGATCAACGGACTTAGTACAAAAAGAACCATTTCAAGTAATAGACACTTGTGAGACTACACATAGTAATCCTGATTTGTTAGTTAAATAATGAATGTATTCCCTCATTGCAGTGGAATGAAGAAGGATAAGTCATTAAATCACCCAATGTAGAATTAGTATATCAGTCTGTTCTACGTTTTTTCACCAGATCAAAGAACTATAAGTGATTGAAAAGACTATTTTCCTTAAAAGAATTACATGCCCGGCATTATGCTGCTCCACTGATGACCTATTACTCACAGGTTTGAGGCATGGAAACCATCACCCTGATTGTTAAACCATTCAATCTTGCAAGAGTAGCCTACGTACGTATGATACCATCATCCTACTCCCGCACTAGCGGGAGAGATTTTTCATTCCAAATTCTAGCAGGACAATGCGGTGTCCTTAGCAAAAGCTAATGCTAATGATTTATAGAATCGTAAAGAGCCTCCAGCCAAGTACAGTGTGGGTAAAAATCGTTTTCCCTCTTAGATTGGAGAAATATGCCAGCATGCTTAACGACACAATAAAATACAAGTATGGAACAAGGATTGTGCATATCTCAATTAGTTACTCAAGTTCTGAATGTTATCGTTGAAGATACCAAAAATAGAATGCACGAATCTTTGAGCTTAAACAGGAATATGCATGAACATATTAAGCAAAAAGATTAACAAGAACACAATAGAACTAAGAGATGCATGGTCAATCCCATATGAATAATCCACAATCTAATATAACATAAAGGTTGGAGACAAACTGCATAATTTTCTGGGCTTTTCTGATAACAAACCTGATAAGACAGTCCCTTAGCCCAAGCATTGATGTCAACTCCAAGCCATGCTGCTGAAAACCAGGATATTCTTGACAAGGATCTTTGTTCCTTGATTGACAACTCGAAGACCCGTGCTGCATCATGAAGTGCTTGGACAAGTCCATTGTTGAAATCTTCATTTTGTAATGACTGATCAAGTTTGATCCTCATTGCTTCAACATCAGAATCAGTACCAGTTTGTGGACTCCCATTAACAGCAATACCATCATCATTGGAAGCAAGTACCAGGAGATTTAAGGTCTTTTTTGTTTTGTGAGAAACCAAATGGTGCTTCTGAAATCTGAGATGCCTGCAACTACAAGGATGGCTCCTTTCCTCGTAATCCATACATCTAATCAAATGTCTCGTGCTTGTACTTGCCAAATTACAAACTCTACGATCAAAATCAACCACTTCGCACCAATATTTAATTCTGATTGACCGTCGTGTAATCCATTGGGTAGAAGAGCTGCAGCTTCAAATATGCAATTAGCACAAAGGACAGCAAAAGAGAAATTTAATCTAAGGGAGAGATGAAAAGCAGAAAGTTCATATAGCAACCTCAAGGAATCTATGACACTACTGCAGCAAAATCAAGGACTCATATGCCATAGAATGTTTTGTGGATTAAGTAGATTTTAATTGAGAAACTATGATCTTTGTGCTGGCATCATCCAGAAGCCATGGAAATCAACAGCGCTTTTCTTTCACTTCTCATCGAATATCAATCAACATAATCACCTCCAGAAACTTATGTACTGAGTCCAACTACGGCAACATCAATGACAACAAAGAAGATGCAGGGCATTTTCAAGTTCCAACCATTATTCATGCCGGGCAGTTTTCTGTTGATCAATTAAGATCTAGTGTTTGTTTTCAGAACCCCACGAAAGAGGACAAAAAAGTTTCCTCGGCATATTCCAGATATGCAACTCCAGCTTATCCCAAGAAAACTTTGTCCCATATAGCCAATATGCCCTGCAACATAGCTTCAAAATGTTGAACCACATCACCAAGTTTCTCTAACGTTTGATTAGATTGCCAATGCTGTCCAAGCACTTCTTAGTGTGTTGCTGGTAAACTACCCCAAAGGAATTCTCCAGGCTTCATTAGCCACTAACTGAAGAAAGAAAAGGAAAGCTACAAAATATTAGACGCACTCTCGCCGACCGATTGTAACTGGCCGATGTGACTGTATTCCATGTTATGTTAACCACTTCAATCCCTATTACAAAAATGAAAAATCTGTGCTGACAAAAATCCATGTACCATGGAACACAGTTCAAATTTGTCACAAAAATACTGTGATGTTTTGATGACTTCCGTTCCGCATTTGTGGTGTTTGAGACGACTTACGTTCCGCATTTGTGGCATTTGGTCTTTGTTTGTGGAGTACTGGAGTCTGGAGCTGAGCACGCCCATGCTGTGGGAGGCACAGCCATGTGCAATGGACAGCGCCCAGCACAGGCGCAATTCCATGCTTCGAGCAAAGGTCTTTTTCTGCTAGGCCAAACAGATGGGCGACAGGCGGGTTGAGCACCTGTTAGCCCCCTGTCAGCCCGAGGCCCCCTTATATATATATGATATTAGGGTTTTGTGTTTTGAGTTCGGCACTTGTTATTTTCGACTCCTACCTACGAGACCCCTTTTTCCCAGAGACACGACGTTGATCCGGAAGAGCGATCTGGAGGTTGTTTGGTGCAGGATCCTCTTCTCCGTGTGGTTCTCCTCCTTTGGTTAGGATTTATTCTCCTTTTGTTTCGCTAGGGTTTGATTGTTTTGATTAAAGGTCAAACCTTTTGATGTTATTAGCTATTGTTGGTTGGAGAAATCTTTGTATACGCTCTCGTTGTTAGTGGATCAATTGTTTTCCGTCGTTTGATTTGTGTTTTGATGGTTACCCTGATTGTTTGCAATTCTTGGTTCTTTGGATTTGGTTTCCGTTGTTGCTTCTGTTGCGCAAGGCGGTACTACGTTTGCGAGGTGGTACTACATTAGCATAGTACATCTTTTCGGTAACCTTAGAGGGTCGGGGTGACAACAAATACACACTCATCAAAAGGCATATCATATATAGCTACTCCAAGCTTCTTCTACCATTTCCACAAACGGTTTTTTATACTACAAGCACAGGTCACCATGAATCTCTAGTCTTCTCATTAAAATTTCACTAGCAATAAGAATTTCACTGGGCGCCCCAGCCCAAAACCGTAAGATAAATAAAAACCCCTACCCCAGACAGCAGAGTACACCTCCATGTTCACTCAAAACTCCAGCACACGAATATTCTGACGCACCAGAATTAATCAGTGTTCAACCCAACCAAAACATCTCCATTCAAATTTTAGTTTCGCAGCTACAACCACACTCAGTCAGAATTATTGCAGGCAAAAAAAATTGAAGTACGAATTCGAAAAAACTGAATCACAAATCATTCAGCATGACAAGAGGAAAAGAATTAAAGAATAGCAAGTCAAGTAGATGGCAGAAACCCTAGGGATAGCGGTGAAGAGACCGAAAATTTTACAGTTCAAGGGAAGATGAAGAAGCATATAGAGTACAGGGAGGTGAACTAACCACGAGGAGATGAAACTATGGCGGTGCAATTTGATTGACATGAGACGATAGACGAAATCAGCGACAGCACAATCGGAAAAAAAAAAAAAGAACAAAAAAACAGAAAACAAAGATAAAGCGGAAATTTCTGCCGGGAAAAATTGAAGCCGAAGAAGAGTCGTGAACTCGGAATCTTCCAGTGGTTACAGCTTTGTTTTTTTGTTTTCTCTTTTTCTTTGGCTCTTTTTTCGAGTGCTCGAGAAATGAGGCTGATGATGTGTCATACATACATTATCCAACTACGTGGCGCTCTCTGTGTCTCAATTTTCTTGTTTTTTTTGGGTAAGAAGTTTGCCGGGTCTCGTGACCGTTTCGTTATGCCCAATTCCGTTCAAGAATCCATAAAAGATGAAATCGGATCGACCCGATCCAGTTTTATGATCATCTTATTAAGTTTTATTGTTTTGATTATACATGTGGTTGATTTTATTTAAGGGGATGTGTTCGTGATCATGATTAATTTGATTGTACTTAAATTTTATATTTGATATATGAGTATTTATCACTGCTCTCATAAATAAGGAGATCAAATGATTCGAATCGTATCTTTTTTGGTCTTCAGAACCCGTCTAGGACGCACGTTCGGGAAACCCCTCGAGGTACCGGCTCGGAGTGCTCGCTCGGGGTTCAGACTGGAGTAGCCTCTTCCTCACTTGGGACACCCCCTCGGAAAACCCGCTCGGAATAACCGCTCGGGGTACTCCACGAGTCCACTCAGTAACTCTTGTGACTCATGCCTCACTTCACCGCTCATGCTCCATCCACCTGCTTGCTCGGGGAGCCCCCTCGAGGAACTCACTCGTGTACAAAGGAAGAAGTCGCTGGCCTCCTCAGGCCAAGTACATTTCCACAAGTTGCTTGCTTGGGAAACCCACTCGGGGTGACCCCCTCGGGGAATCTGCTCGGGTGGCACGCTCGGTACAACCAATGGCATTACGGTAATTTCCTCATCTTCAACCCCTATAAATAGGGGTCTCACCCCAAAGTTCAAGGTATGTGATTCTTTTCTCACTTATTCCTTTTGGCGTTCTCCCTCCTCCTTTGGCGAGCTCGGAGCCCTGCTCGGTGGACTTGCTCGGGTAACTTGCCCGGACAACCTACTTGGGACTCTATTCCCAGATAGCCTTCCACTCCCTCGGGAAACCCGCTCGGGTAACTCGCTCGGTGATCTCTCGCCAGAGGCTTTCACCTTCTTCCACACCTGCTGACTTAAGCATCGGAACGGTTTCCCCGAGCATAACACCTCGGGATACCCTCTGACGAGTTTGTTCGTCCGTTTCAGGCCAACAAAAGTCACCAAGCACACTCCTCCCCCGAGTCAGCTGGATCCATCTTCTAACCAGACTTCTCGGACCCGGTTCTCTTCGGAACTTTGGTGATTACTTTTTGGGATTTTTCTAGGAGTATCAATAACACAACAGAGAAAAAGGAAAACATGACAACAGAAGGTAACCTGTTAGTAAAAACTAACAGGAAATGAAACGCATGATAATATGTGAAAGTCAGACATCATATACAATGTACTCATGAAACCAACCCGAGGCTAGACAAGATTCATATGACAGCAGAAGGGTAGAAGAAAAAGAACACGAAAACACAAGGATCTAAGTAAGACCATAAACCTCGAACGTACAACAATACCCCAAATTTCAAACAGAACCAAGTAAGACCATCATACGTCCGAACCAAAATACCGAAAAATCATCATGAAACAAAAGAGGGGAAATGAGTATGTCAAAGATACAATCCATCGGAAACTCATGATGGACACTATAATCTAGCCACCGGAAACTCACAGTGGGCTAGCCGTCAGCCACCGGAAACTCACAGTGGACTGACCACCTAAGTGTAGCTGTTGGAAACTCATAACGGACTACTGAATATCTAACCACCGGAAACTTATAGTGGTCACACACCGGAAACTCACGGTGTTTCACAATATAGTGGAGATCTCCTCATATTGGGGCCAGAAACCACGCGCACACCCCAACAGAACCTTCCTAGACATGTCGTAGCTGTACGGAGGTCTTACGGAAGTTGTGACGCCGGGGTCACACTAGTGGGTATATTTCCCGACGACCAGAGTCATCCAACATAGGAGATTTTTCCTGAACTTGGTGATATACAAATCATGCAACAATGCCGGGAATGAAACCCAACCCAAGAGAAAATAGCCAACATAAATCCAACGGACAGCCAATGAGAAAAGAAATGACTGTAGAATCATGCCAAAAGATGAATCATGAGTCGAAAGATAGAAAAGAGATCAACAGAAATCAAGGTCTCGATAAAATTTCTATTTTCCCAATTATCAACATGAGTCCGTAAAAATCCCAAAATGCTTAAACGAAGATCTTTTAACCCCAAAAGATCTCCAATGATAATTTCTAGATGTTTATGAAATTCCTCAGTTGACAGCATCACCCAAAATAATGTAAAAAGGTCTCCAAATATTAATCCATGATTTTCTAATTTACAGCATTGTACAAGATTCCACTCAAGTCATCAAATTATCAAAAATCACACTTTTCCAACTTATAGTCTCTAAACAGTCCTTCTCTAGTTGACAGTGAAAGTCCCAAAGAAATAAAATCATCAACTCTACAACCCATCGTGCATCACTAATTACCCTAAGGTCCAATTACACTTACTCACAATCTCTCACCAGTATCAATCATCCCCAAGCATCGAGAAAATCCACAACCTAATACAAGAATTTAGGCAAGGTCAACTAGCAATTTAATCACCAAAAACAGTTTCGTCGTCCATCACCAAAACAACCATAACTTATTCATGGTAACTTCAAAAATTATGAAACCATTGGCATTTGAAAGATAACACTTAGATCTAAAAATCCTATCGTATACAAATTTGTATGTCCAGTAGAGAAAATCACTCGTCAAGTCGAAACAGTCCATTATCGCCACAGCTTTGATACTCCTTACGGAAAAGGCCATATCTTATTACTCGCGGATCGGATTCGATCGCCGTCAGTTCCTATTGAACCTAAATTCATGTATCTATCTATCCGTATAGGCCTTGTATTTTTAAAACTCATCGATCAGTACAGTTTCACCCAAAACAGTAGGTCTACCATAAAATCGCTCAATCTCGACCTTTCCCACTAAAACTATCATAACCTTTAACATACACATCGAAACCCAAATCCGTCAATTACGTTAGGACCCTAACTCATGGATCTACCTTGTATATAAGTGTCGTAATTTTATCAAACCCCAATTTGTATAGTTTCACACTTACACCCAGATGATAGAAACAGCTTTACAGTTTATCAATCCTTCATTAAAAAGCCGTAATTAATTCCACAAACATCCAAATCCAAATCTGTTTGTTCTATAGGTTGCAGAAAATATACGACTACGACATATCCGAAAATCTTGCATTAATTCACACATTTCACACGTAAAATCATGCCCTATAGTAAACTTGTACCGAAAAGAAACAGGTACCAAGAAAATCACCAAGATCAAATCCCAAGCATATCAAGATTAAAGTCACAACCTTTAATATCATCATTAAATCCAAAATCAAATCATACCATCAATCTACAAACATGCACACATAATCATGCAACTTATAACACCGTGAAGAAAACGGGTTACCTCGATGTTGTTAAACCGTCATCGCACAACTCTAAGATCTGTTTTTTCTTCACCCAATTCATTGTTGATGGTGTTGCCGTTAATCCAAGAGGAAAAGAGAGAGGGTGCCGTGAGGAAGGGGGGAGGGAGAAGCAACGTGAAGGAGAGATGATAGTTGGCATAGGCGACTAGTTGATGGGGAGGGGTTTTATAAGATAAGAGAGATGATATATGGTATAGTATAAAAGATAGAATAAGGTATGTTGACCCCAAGTGTTTTGATGATTGATAAACCATTGATATCCTAATGTTGAATATTGTATACTTGTGAGCAATGTACAGTGATGA
>JAOWBR010163362.1:0-12074 GCA_028571145.1 Dionaea muscipula
GACTCTAGAACTTAGTGGGTGCAATAAACTTGAGATCTTACCGATGGATATTAGAAAGTTGATCAATCTGAGGCACCTCGATGTGAGTCGCTGCGATAGTTTAACTTGCATGCCTGCGGGAATAGGGACATTGACCAATCTTCATAAGCTCGATTATTTTTTAGTGGGAAGTAAATCTTCTACTACTAATTCAAGAAGAATGGGTGCTCAACTGAGCGATCTGAATACACTTGTTGAATTGAGAGGAGAACTACACATTAAAATTCTTGGAGAAGAACTACGAGATCCTGTCAATGAAGCAAAGGAAGAAAATTTGAGAATCATATGCACTGGCTTAACAGAACTAGAAATAGAATGGATCAAAGAGGATTACGATAAAGATTATGCTCAAGAACATGATGAGGATGTACTCGATGGCCTTCAACCTAATCCTGATCTTAGGAGGCTGAAGATTCGCTGCTATAGGGGTCAAAGGCTCCCAATCTGGGCAAGCATGGATAATTTAAACTCTTCTTTCCCGAGCCTAGTTGTGGTTTCACTTAAGAACTGGAAATGGTGCCAGAATGTTCCCGTGTTTCACCGACTACCTTCTCTCAAGCGCCTCCGTCTTTTCGACTTGAAAAGTGTGGAGTACATGGAGAGTAGTAACTACAAGCCGGCCTCATCAACATTGTTTTTCCCCTCTCTGGAAAGGCTGACACTAGGGGGAATGGATAAGTTGAAAGGATGGTGGAATATGGAAGTAGAGGCAGCAGAAACCTGCAGCGCAGGCGAGCAGGCACCAATATCATGTATATCATCCATCGAGTGGTGGCAGCAACAGAAGCAATTGCTTTCATTTCCTAGACTTCACTGGCTAGAAATATACAAGTGTCCAAACTTGAAATCCATGCCTCTTTGTCCAAATGTAGAAGGACTGAACCTGCTTGGCGTCAACCAAGAGCTTGTGGTGCTGACGTATCCGATGGGGAGCCCTATAGAATATTCAACAGCCGCTTCTACCTCTTCTTCTTTTCATGAGTCTGCTTCTTGGCTGAAGACCTTAAGCTTTGATGACGTAGACAGTTTTTTGTCTCTGTCGGCTGCTGGTTGTCTTCAAAATCTTTCTTCTTTAACAATTAAAGATCCCATGCTTCCGGATCTATCAGCACTTGGCCCAAGTCTTTCTTCCCTCCAGTCACTTCAAATTCAAGGCTGTCGTGGACTAAGATCTCTGTCTGGAGGACTGGAACATCTCAGCTCCCTGGAGAGTATGGTTATTGGGGATTGCAGTGAGCTCGATTTGTCGGCTGAGGGCATGGAGGTTGATATGCCTTGGAAAGCTTTAAAGGGTCTTCGATCTTTGAAGCTTCATGGAATTCCTAAGATGGTGGAGCTCCCTGATGGGCTTCGGCATCTAACAACCCTCCGTTCTCTGCGGATCTCATACAATGATGGATTAATTACTCTACCAGAATGGATCGGGTGTCTTACATCTCTTGAGTACCTTTATATGTCGGACTGCCCTGGAGTGAAATCTCTTCCGGAAGGGTTTCGATTGCTCACCTCCTTGAAGGAGCTCCGTTTTTGGGACTGTTCAAAAGTACTGAGAGAAAGATGCAGAGATCCAAACGGTGATGATTGGCCCAAGATTCAACACATTTCGAGTGTTACGGTTACTGCCAAGCAAGTAGGTGTATCTTTCGTTTGTAATCTATTATTAATAATTAATTTGGTGCTTTCGTTGACCAAAAAAAAAAAAAAAAAATAGTAATAATAATATGGTGCTTCGTAACAATCTTGGTAAAAATATTTTAAAAAATCGAGTTGAGTTCTAAAACTTTTTTTTTAAAAATCAGCATGAGTTCTAAAACCTTTTTTAAATAGAATCCATTATTTGAATTTTGATCAATTGAAATTTATTCACGCTCCCAAATGGTGGGCCCCATCTTCCCCTTAACTCTCCTCCCATCCTACCCTCCCTTTTTTTTAACTTTTGTAATTTGCTACGTTTTGTTTGTTTTATTTTTTTCTACTTTTTATTTTTGATGAAAATATTTTATTATTATTTTTAGGTACATTATAAATGATTTATATTTTTTTATTTTAACATGTTAAATTGGATATTAACTGATTTTTTAAGTTAACTTCTATGTAAAAATATTTTACAATATAAATATAGAATTTGGTACATATAATATTGATAGTGTTAAAATTCGTACAAATGTATATAAATTAATCTATAACTCAATTTGATAATATTACAAATTTGAATAAATATAAATAATATATTTAAATTAATACTATTTTATAAACTCATAATCTTGTAAGTGGAAAAATTCCATGGTACGTATGTACTATCGCATATATATTGGTGGAAGTCAATTCACTGGAGTGTATACTTCTGTCTTAATCTGACATTGTACAAGTGAAGGATTAGAGAATATTGATGTCCATCTCTTTACAACTTACAGACCTAAAACTAAATTACAATGACCCATTTTGGCAGCAAAATGAACCAATGTAACTGGGACTGACTAGCTAGCTAGACTGGATGCTGCTAAATTAATTTGGGACAAGCTTTCTTTCTCAAGTTCACTTAACAGGTTTTTTTTTTGGTTTTTTAACTGATGAACATTACTAGTATTTGGTGCTGCATCTTCCAATTTTTCACATTTCGCGTGTAACAGGATTCTATATCATGACTACAAATCATGTGAAAAAAGCACACATTGTCTTGATCAGAGATCGATGATGCTGGTTAATAATGAGATTGATACGGTGATCACTGGTTAACATGACCAAACAAGCTGTTGTTTGCTGAAGGCGAGCTCTGTTCACTTGCCAGCTTCTGTGGAAGTAACCTGAAGACTGCAATATCATTTACCACGAGTGCATGGCTCCCTCGGGTTTGGGGATTTTTCATGTAGAGGTACGCAATAAAGTTATAATTCTGAATTTGTTGTTTGGTTAATATTGTAGTTGTATGGATTGATTATTTGTTCTTCACACCACACGCTTTCTACTACGGATCAGACATTTCCGTTTAGCTTCCTTGTTATTATTTAAACGACATCAGCATTGAGCTAATATGTTCTAATGATATATATTATCAATTTGATGTCAAAAAAGAAAGCAGCTTGTAATATATATGATGATCATTGCCAACTTAATGCAAGGCAAATTGGCTATAATGGGCTGAAGGTACTTTGGTGCTATTTCAATTAATCTATGATATAATCATGAGGATTAAGGTCTCCTATGGTAATTTTTGCTGATTATAGGTGAAAAATGCATTAGTGAGTTTCATTCACAGCATTAGTGAGTTTCTCCAAAGATGGCATCATCACAGATATGGAGTTCTGTCATGTTCTGCTCCTGGTGAAGACTCCTGAAGCTGTTCCTTCCTTGTGCTTTTGAAAGCTGCTTCTCTTCTGGTGTCTTTGGAAGCATACTGGGTTGGGCTTTGTTCAATTGATGATTGCATGTTTGGAGGCATTCTGGTTTTGCATTTGTAAAGTCTGAGTTGGAGAGATTGCATTCGACGTGCGGTCCTTTCTTCGCGGAATTGCATGCTCTTCAGCTAGGACGTCGTTGCGCAGAATGATTTTAGCTCGAGTCTTTTTTCTGGTTGTTTTTTGCCGGTATTTTAGTTTGTCGGTTGTTCTTGTTTAGTCCTTGTTTTGTTTTGCTTGGGGTTTTTTTAGTTGATTCATTATCAACTTCAAGTTGCTGGCAGATGATTACTCTAGAAAAGGAAGGGTTAACTTAGTTGGGTTGTCCTGACTGGAGATGATACCCGATGCAATTTGGTATGGCTCTGGAGATGATACCCGATGCTGCATCTCCAGTGCACAAGTCAAATTTTGGTATGAAAAAGCTATATTTTAACTATCAACAGTAACAGTTTGTTATAATTTGTCAATGTCACTTTAGTGTATTCTGTTATATTTTGGCGGTTTCATTTTTTTCCACCAGATTGTAAAATTGTAGGGAAATGCATGGAGAATCCCAATCCTAATTCAGTTAGTTGCCACAATACTCCTCCTAGTCCACAAAATCACACATCAATTATGTGAAAACCACGAGATAATCAGCAAATAAACTAAAAAGGAGGAACCCAAAACAAAAGCCTACAAATTAAACTAGATGAAGAAGCGAACAAACAACACACTATCCTGGAGCAACAAAAGAAAAGAAAACCTAGCCCCATTGACCAATAGCCACAAAAGCTCCACCACGAAAGATTATCACAAGCTAAATAATCAATCACATAGAACAATTCGAGAGCTTGCATGAAATTATACCTGGTCTGGTAGTTCAGGATTCAAGGAGCTGAGAATTCAATGGTCAGAAATTGAAGTGAAATTATCTTTTTCCCCAAAGTCCAAATGGTGTAAACCAGAGCTTCAATAATTGTGATTTGTTGGTCTTCTGCTGCGTTTGTGGAAGATAATAGGGGGAGAGATGAGAGACAATGTGGCGGGAAGAATGAGATAGCAGCAGGAAGAATGAGATGGCAGCGGCAAAACTAATGCCAAATATGGCATTAGGTTTAGCATAGGTATAATTCACCCATTGCAAATCGTATGCGTTGGAGTGAATTTGGGGGGAATGCCATCAAAAAATAACAATAGCAGCTTCTATAATACACGCGTCGGAGATGCTCTTGCAATTGCTATAGCAGCTGCTATAGCTATATTTTGGCAATACCTATAAGAAAATCACTCCAATGCACAACGTTTTTTCCTGGCAAATTTTACCGCAGCTAAATCTAATGCCAAATATAGCATTAGGTTTGCCGCTGCTATCTGGCCTCATCTCCTCCAATTTCTCTCTGCATCTTAATCTCCTCTCACTATCACTGCTATCTGGCTTTGTCGTGGTTCTCCTCTCCCATGTCTATTCTCTCTCTCATGAGCGATTCCTTTGCTCTATAGGGTTCAATTGATGCTGTATCAAAAACCTTTAGCTGGAAGAGGAGCTGGTGAATTCGTAATTATATCTTCAACCCATTTCGATCAGTTGCAGATCTTGATTTCTAGTCTATCTCTGGTATGATTTTTAGGGTTCTTTTTTTACTGTTCATTTGCAGCTCTTGTATCGTGAGCAAAGGTACTTGTAAGTTGAAATCAAGGGGTGCATCCATTGTGGGCAGTTGTTGGAACCCCTGTTTTTTCTTCTTGATTTTGAATTTGTTCTTCGGGTTTTCTTCTTGATCGATGGGGTTCTATTTTGGATTATGCAGTAAAAAATTAGGTGGGACAAAATTTGTTAATTAATTCTATTAGTTTATGTTTATTAATTAAATTTATAAAAATAAGTTGAAAAAATGATGAAAAAAATTAAAAATGCTTAAATATAGTATGACAATTTGGAATAAACTTTGATAAATTATAGCCAAAAGTTACTCTTCATTGCTAAAATATAACAAACTATTGATAAATTTGCTACTCAGTTGATAAATTTGCTACTCAGGAGTTGCTCTTACCTTGGCTCAAATGGGTTGCACGTTGGATTTGAAGATCTACGCAGATTGAGATAGGCCACTAAGGTTGACTCTTTCTACTCGATTTCTATGATCGCCTAAAAGGTCACATATAACCCCTCCACGTCCTCCTATTATAGTATTATTGATTGAAAAAATAACACAACAATAATAAAAAATATTGTACTTATGATTTACTATTACAGGGAGGGTTTTAGTCTGCGGGACGGTTTCAGTTTGATTCCCGATTTTGAACATTTTTTGATAGTTTTATTTTTTAAATTAATAAAAAAATTTAAGAAAAAATAATGAATTAAATTTTTATTATTGATTCAAAAAATAACACAACAATGAAAAAAAAAAATTGTACTTACAATTTACCATTACACTTCACTTTAAAATTACAAACTGAATTTTAAATTATAAAAAATTATAAAAATTCACATATTAATGAGAATCGGTCACTGATGGTTCAATAATGATATTAGAGTCGCTTCCGATTTGGTCATATAATTCTAAGGGATCGCGTGTCAAAATTTTTTGTCTTCTCTTCGTAGCTCTCGTTCAATCGTTAAGATATACTTGTGCCTCTATATTTTTCAGGGTAAAAGCCAACCGTCGGTGAGAATATTCCTCCTGCATTTAATACTTGCTCCACTACATTATATAATATTATATTTGGTCTCAAAGTTTGCCCCAAATATAATATTATATTTACTAAAGTTATTTTTTTTTATAAAAATATATTCATTTATTTTTTAAACTGTCGGTTCCGATTGGTTCTAAAACGCCAATTCCAAAATCGCCCGATTTCGGGAACTGACAGTTCAGTTTGAACCGTCACGGTTTGGAACCGAACCATGGTCAGCTATAAGTAGGTATTATGGCTCCCTCTGATCGAGCACACTTCCATTTAATTTCACAACCAAACCTCCTACACATTTATATATACATATGAGGGGGTGAGAGTAAAGAAATAAAGGACAATTCTAGGAGACCCACTGGAATTTCCCGCTTGCATCCCGTAAGGCCGAATCAGCCATACACGTGGGGTGGTGGGGTGGGGGGTGTGGCTGTGTGAGCAGCGGGAACTGGTGCGGGAAAAGTGAGCGGGACTCCTAGAATTTTCCAGAAATAAAGGATTCTAGACTAGACACATGGCTCAATACCCTCGAATTCATGCTGCATTGGAGCCAATTAGCTAGCAATCATCAATGTCCATGGCTTTGAAAATTGGAAGGATTTCTTTCACATTATCAACTTTGTGCATTAGTTTGCAAAACCAACTGTCAATTCTTCATCTCCAAATGTACACTACACTACTGTCATAAGCAAGCTCATCCTACACATATATCTGTGTACTTGACTACTTGAGTGAAAGCAAAACAGAATAGATACCTGTCTGTCCAACAAGCTTAAATCAAGCTGAGAGAGAGAGAGAGAGAGAGATCATAAGATGATATTTTGAGAGATTGTGGTCATGAACAACATTCCATTGCTACGGAAGAGAGTTAGCGACGAGCGAGTCTCTATAGCTAGCTGCAGAGTCTTGGTAAGCTTTCCAAACCACTTTCATAGGTGTATATGCCAACTCGTGATCGGTAGTAATCATATATATTCCGATGAATGAGATATACTCATCCTTTCCTTTCTTCTCAACCCGAGCTAATACGAGATTTTCAAAATATCTCAGGCTCAGCCACCGGGTGTGTGTTTCCGTTTCTTGTGGGCCCGGCTAAAAGAAGCACAAGGTACATTGTACCTTGAATTAGCTAGCTCTCGAGGTATAGCAGCTCCGGAGGACTTTAGCATATCAACCAATTCGGGGAACATTTTCTTGCTCTCCTCGTTGACAAACACAATTGCGCTGCCCTCCTCTCCTAGTTTGGATGAGGATGCCCTACCAATTAAGTGAACATACTCCTTGAGTGAGTTTGGCATATCGAACACGATCACCTGTCTCACACACAACATATCAATCCCACGCCCCAATAAACCAGTAGCCACAAGCACCGAGAACTCTCCCAACAGAAAAGACTGCATGGTATTCCTTCTCTCTTTCATGGATTTTTCTCCGTGGATAGACAAAGATTTGATTCCGGTAGCAACATTAATTGCCTCGGATAATAGGTCTGCCCCGATCCTTGAAGCCACAAATACAAAAACCGGGGGCTTAAAGTGCTGCTTGCTCATCAATATATCGAAAAGCTTTTGCTTCTTTTGCTTTGGCTCAACCCAGATAGCTAGCTGCTTCACAGTATGATTTGGCTCATTCGGCTTCCCGACATTGATGATGACTAAATCTTTTGCCAGTGAGCTTGCCATTTTCTTGACTTGTAGCGGAACAGTTGCAGAATACATTAGGACCTTTGGCTGCGATAGGGCAGTAAAAATCTGCAAGACCTGATCTTGGAAGCCCCTTTGGAGTAAGCAGTCCACCTCATCGATAACAAAAGTTGAAACGCCTTCTAAGCCAATGTCGTCATTCTTGGTCAAGAGGTCAACAAGCCTACCAGGAGTTCCTACTATAAGCTCCACACCTTGCCCGATGCGGTAAATCTGTCCAGCCATGGCATCACCACCTATCACAAGTGCAGTTTTGAACCGTAAACCCTTTCCCAGCAACTTAGCTTCCTCTTCGATCTGCATGCAAAGCTCCCTAGTAGGTGCTAGAACTATTGCTAAAGGCTTTCTCTGAGATGGATTTGCATTTGCTGCACGAGAGATAACTGGAATCAAATAGGAAGCAGTTTTCCCTGACCCAGTGAAGGCTGAAACAAGGAGATTCTTGCCAACTAAAGCAGCTGGGATTGCTTGCATCTGAACTGGTGTTGGTAGTTCATATCCTGCAGCTTCCAGATTTTCAAGAAGCTTAAGAGGAAGGTCGCAAGAAGAAAAAGACAAGATTGGTGAAGGAACAGACTCTCCTTTCACAGATATATCAAGCTTTTTTCTGAGCAATTCAGTCTTTTCAGATGTCAACTCATCCCTGCCAATGCCATCTCTCACATAGAAGCACTCATCAGTAGCAGGTAGCCGTTGCTGAGAAGGACGACAAGCCAACAACCTTGACCTGGTAACCCTTTCCAAAAGGTTCCTTTTACATTCCAAGCTACAGATATCATCGTTGGTTTCGTCGCATATGTACTCTCCATACCGGCCACATATAACACATTGTGGCTCCCCTGGTTGGGCTTCTCTCTGATCCCAGCACGTAACCTTCACTTCTTCATCTACTTCATCAGAGGCTACAATGATAGGCACAACACAAGAGTTAACTCTGTGGATTCACACCAATTTGAAGGAAAGGAATGTACTTCATTTCCAGAGAATCACAAGTCCCCATTGTAAGAAGAATTATGTACTTATTCTTAATTATGTGACCCACACATACCCTACTCCTAGTCTAGTTGGGTTTATACTGGCCCGATATAATATGTGTCATAATTGGGTCCGTCTGAATTCTACTTGGGCTTATTTGATGGTAATAAGCCTATATAAGAAAATGTAGGGTTAGAGTTTCATACCTACGACATTATTGTCCCTCTAACCATCAGGAGAGACGTGGATGCTACGTTGCTAGGGTGATTCCATTCCCTTTCCAGACCATTGCAAGATCATCCGCAGATCTCTACTCGATTAATTAAAGGTCATCACTATGGATCGAGGTACGTAACGATTGTTTAAATCTATTAGTGATTTATAGAGTGTTCAAGATCCCGATTAGAGATTGTTAATCTCTCATGTTCATGTTAAATTATGATCACACCCATTGCTCACCTTCTAACATAGATATGCCCTCATGTTACAAAACACTATTTATTTTCCCGTGACTGGCTAAGCTAAATAATAGTCGAATGAGCAACCCATATTCGCAACAACAACAAGGGGAGACATGCATATAATATCACCATACTTTTACAAAGAGCAATTTTACAAGAGATGATGAATCCAGGGAACAAGGCGATGAGGGAAAAGAGATCATTAAATTATGCTGGAAGCCTAGATGAAGTATTGTATTGCGCCGCCATGGGCTGATCGAGAAACCAACTAGCATCTAACATAGAAAGAAAGCACTAACAATTAGGAAAACAATCTAATCTACCGAAGAGAAACAATGTCTCTATCCTCTTCGGGCCAAATCAAACAGCGATTCGTTTGAAATCATGTAACAGGAAAGAACATTCAAAACAGAAATTGAAACATAAATCGAAACATATGAATCAAAACAGAAAATGAACATTCAAAATAGAAATTGAAACATATGAATCAAGATAAACTGCGAGCACCTTCAACTTTGTCATCAGTTGAAGCTGAAGCTGCAATTCCTACTTGACCATCCTGAGCACTGACCTCCATTATAGAAATGCCCAATTCAAAGGAGAGCACTAGCACTAGCAGTCTCCCTCCCTAGCTTCAATATCTCTTCTCTCTACATCAAGCACCCCATGACTCAAAATTATAAACAGAAAAAGAAGAAAATTGAAGCGTATGGAGCAAGTTTATCCTTCACCCCACAGAAATCCTGCTCTTCCTCCTTCACGTACCTGCTCGAATTGCATAGAACAGAGATAGTCAGTCGATCGGACCCCTGTTCTGGATTTGGTTACGGTCGTCAAAGAATCGTTGAATAATTGGGAAGGGCAAAAGGGGCCGAATCAGGGCAGTGGAGTTCGATGAGAAGGGAAAATGCGATGATTGATATATCATTCATACATTGTGAAGACGGAGGAGGCTGGCTTTCAGTGGCTGCAATCTACGATGGAGAGGAAACAAATCATGGCGGCGACCATGCGAAAGAGGAGAGCAACAGAGAAGGGGAAATAATTCCTGTGTGCCGGAGTTGGAAGACGACCAGACCAGCTTCAAAGGCAAGGCCCTGCCCCGGTCGGGCTTTTCTTTTTCCTAATTTTTTTATTTATTTATAAGTATATTTATTTTTTAGTGTCAAAATTCTTTTTTAATTATTTTTCTCAAAAAATGTTTTTTTAGCCGGCAGCGGGGGATGTAGTCGAAGTTAATAATTATTTATTCATTCTTGATTGATAAGTTATAATAATTATTAATTACTTTATAATTAGGAAAAATTATATATAAGCACTCCCTTTCTAATGCGGACATCCCTTTTGGAATAGTAGAGTGGACTTTTTTAGACCATTGGATCTACAAATCAAATGCCCAGATTCAATCTCAGATGAACAGTACACTGTCTCACTATTCACCCACTACCAACAGTAATCAATCTCAGCCTTTGATCTCCCAAATCCAATGGCCCATAAAAGTCCACTCTTACTATTCCAAAGAGGGCATCCTTATTTGAAACTAATTCTGTTTGTTTATTATCTACTGCTTTTTCATTGAAGCTAGAGCGCATGTCAATGTCATGAGCGAGAACGGGTCTTGAGACCTCATGAAATCTTAGGTCGCGGGTTTAAAATCTCTTGTGTGCAAACAGTCTGAGTTGACCATAAACATATAAGATTTTACCTTTGACTTTAAATGGGTCATCGGCAAGCGTCTAGTGGGATTAGTCTCCCGGGAGTAGTCGGGTTCATCAAGACACCTGAATTATCCAAAAAAAATGAGCGAGAACACGGGAAGATGAAGGAGATCTTGCTGGGTTCTATATACTACCATCATTAAGTTTAAAGATGAGACGTTCTAGCCACAGTTTTGTTGATAAGTGGCTTCTCCTCCTTCTCAAGCAAGTAAATTAGTAATTGTAATTCCCTTCTTCTGTTGATCTCGTTATCAAACATCAAGGCTCAAGCAGGCAGGTCGTCTCGTCTCGTCACCAATGTGATTATTTATAGTATTTCTTGCCCATGACACCATACAAAAATGAGTCTAAACACATTTTTCTAACTAAGAAAATCAAAAAATTATAATCACATAATTTCTCTCATTACTCTAAACACACCTACAAAATAGAAGAATTTGACATAAAATTAAAATTCACTAACTCGGATTCCTACCGGATGCATTTAAATAAAAAGTCTAAGTCTTTTTTTTTATAGACGGATAGGCCTCATGTATCTTCACCTACGACTTTGGCTTTTCTAAGAGTTCATTAGTCATCGACGTGAATGAATGTCCACCACACACCATGCACCACTTTTTCCTCCTGATATTTACTCTCGCCAACTAGGGATGATAATTTTGCTCCGAACCCGAGCGACCTGGTCCGAACCGACCCGAAATTTGCGGGTTCGGGGCAGAAAAAATCGGGTTTTTTTGCGGGTCAGGTTCGGGTTAGCCTAAATCGGGTTCGAGTTCGGGTTGATGGTGCCCCGTTCGGTGATCCGAACCCGAATCCGACCCGCACAACTATATATATATATTTATATTATTTATATATATTGTTTTTAATTTTTATTATTTATATATATTATTTATTGTTTTTAATTTTTATTATTTAATTTTTATGGTTTTAACTTTTTTTGTTTATATATATTATATATGCGGATTCGGGTCGGATCATCGGGTTCGGATCGGATATCGGGTTCGGGTGAGGATTTTTACTCGAGGACCGGATTTAAAATCGGGTTCGGGTTTCGAGTTTTGATTGCGGGTCGGGTTCGGGTCATGGGTGATCCGCTCCGTATCC
>JAOWBR010163373.1:0-12074 GCA_028571145.1 Dionaea muscipula
AATTTCTACTGCATGCATACAAATCACTCATCCAAGAGACTCAAACAGACAGTAAAAATTACAGAAAATAATTCATCCAAATTGACAGTCTTGAAAACGATAACAATTAGCACAGGTTTACATTAGGACCCTAAACAAAAGGGATCTAGCCACACATGATAAACAGATTAATTATAGAGTTCTTCCAAATTTTAGGCATGAAAATAATCGAATTTAGAAAAAGCCTAAACAATTACCACAATCACGAACTTGTCTCTGGAGTGGCGTGGAGAGTAGCGGCGCGACGACAATGAGGGGAAGATCCCAGGCTACCTTTCGGAATGGTTGTCCGATCGTCCTCCTCAATCTCCTGAGTAGTCGCCTCCAAATCGCCTTCCAATCGCCTCTACCGAGCTCTCAAAGTGTGTAAAATAATGGATCAGAAGATGATCATACGGCGGCTGCAATTTGCGGCTTTTAAAAACGGGACCAAGGCCTCACCACGGGCGTAACGCCACCACGGGCATAATGACCCACCACAGGCATGGTGGACTTTGCTTCTCACTAGCTACTTTTGCTTATTACGGGCATGGTATAGCAATACAGTCGTGGTGCTCTTTTGATCCTCACGGGCGTGTAAAGCTGCTACGGGCGTGGTGATGCTAACTCGCTGCCTGCTGATTTCTCGCTGAATTCCAGCTGATTACTAGGCTACGTAATTGGCCGATCCTGCTGTGCGCTGGCCTGCTTCTGTTAATTTCTGACTTAGTGGGCCGCATATTGGATTCATGGGCTGCTGCTGATGCAATGAGGAGTTTGGCTACACATTGCTGTTGGCTGCAGCTGCGTGAATCGGAAGTTTCTCTTTGGGCCGTCACATGTGCATGGGAGCAAATTGATCGGCGGCATGGGCTGCGATGTGGACCTACTGCATACCAGGCTGGAAGCTGTTGTTTGCTTCATGCATGCTAAACCGCTGCTGCTGAGAGCTGCTATTGCTGGAAGCTACTTGAATTGCACGCTGCATGGGCCATGGGCTGCTCCAATTGTTGTTGTGCGCTGGGCGGATGCAATGAAAAGTTAGGCTGCACGTTGCTGCTTCCCCACGTGCATGGGCTGCTGAAGATAACACTGCATGGGCAACAAATTACTACTGCTGCAACGCGCTGCATGCTGATTGGTTGGTTGGTTACATGAAGCAGCTGGCTGCGGCTGGTGCTGCATGTGGGACTGCAAGCTTATAAATCTATTTGCCCAATTATTTTAGACATCCGGGCCACACAACACGCATCGTTAAGCTCCGAAAAGACCTGTAAAAATTCGTGAAATATTTTAAGTGCAAAAATAGGTCTTTTAACAAAATTTAAATGCGACAGCATTTATTAAAAACTAGACTGAAAATATAAGTAAAACTAAGCTAAACCCATGATATCAATGCTAATGGACTAATAAAACGAGCGTGAATAAGTCGTTTCCCATGACTTATCAGTAACAAAATCCATATGGTAATGTGCTCCCACTTCCACTTCGGAATGGGAAGAGGCTGAAGCTTGCCCGCAGACCTCTAGTGCTCAACCTTCACTTGCTGGCAAGTCAGACTGTGGGACACAAACTTAGCAATCTCTCTCTTCATGCCCCGCCACTAGAAATGCTGTCTCAAATCAGAATACATCATGGTGGCTCCGGGGTGGATGCTCAACCAAGAGCATTGCGCATCAGTCAATAAATCTCTCTTTAGCTAAACATCACTGGGATTGCAGATCCTTCCCCGAAATCTCAAAATCTGATCAGACTCCAAAACAAAATCTGAATCATCTCCACCACTCAAACTGTCCATGACAGTCTTCAGCTCAACATCGGTTTGCTGCAAAACAGGAAGTCTATCTCTCAAGGTCGATCACAACAGAATCTGACTGACCAATCCGTCAAAACTGCTCCTCACCGGCTGAATTTAAAGCCGATGAAACTCCTCAATCAGCTGAGACTGAACTGTCAGACAAGCCGCATTCCCAATTGCCTTTCGACTCAAGGCATCGGCCACCACATTGGCCTTTCCTGGATGATACTGGATATCCAAATCATAATCCTTGAGCAACTCAAGCCATCTCCTCTATCTCAGGTTCAGCTCCTTCTGCGTGAAGATGTACTTCAGGCTCTTATGACCAGTGAAGATCTCACATCTCTCACCGCACAGGTAATGCCGCCACAGCTTCAAAGCAAAAACAATGGCTACCAGCTCTAGATCATGCATCGGGTAATTCCTCTCATGTACCTTCAGCTGTATAGAAGCATTAGTGATCACTCTCCCATGCTGCATCAAAACACAGCCCAATCCCTGCAGTGAGGCATCACTGTAGATGACAAATCCACCACCCTCGGTCAACAGTTACAAAACTGAAGCTGTAGTCAATGTCCTGTTCAGCTCACGGAAGATCGGCTCGCACTTCTCAGTCCAAACAAACTTGACGTCCTTCCTGGTAAGTGCGGTCAATGGAAGGGCTATGGTGGAGGAGTCCTCCACAAACCGCCGATAGTAACCAGCCATCCTCAGGAAGCTACTAACCTCTCGGACATTCATGGGCCGAACCCACTGCTGAACAACCTCAATCATCTTCTAATCAACCGAGACTCCATCCTTACTGATCACATGGCCCAAAAAGGCAACATTGTCAGGCCAAAACTCGCACTTCTTGAACTTGGCAAACAACTGCTGCTCCCTTAAAGTTAGCAAAGCAATCCTCAGATGCCCCATGTGCTGCTCCCTACTCCTCGAGTAGATGAGAATATCGTCGATGAAGACAACCACAAACCTATCGAAGTAGGGCTTCAACACCCTATGCATCATATCCATGAATGCAGTCGGGGCGTTAGTGAGACCAAAGGGACAAAGAACTCGAAATGACCATAACTGGTCCTGAAAGCTACCTTCGCTATATCCCCTTCCCTCACCTTCAACTGATGATACCCCGACCTCAGATCAATCTTGGAGAACACCTGGGCACCCTGCAACTGATCAAACAGATCGCCAATTCTAGGCAACGGATATCTGTTCTTCACAGTTACCTTATTGATCTCTCGGTAGTCAATACAAAGGCGCATCGACCCGTCCTTCTTCTTCACAAACAAAACGGGTGCCCCCCATGGAGACACGCTGGGCCGGATGAAGCCCTTCTCAAGCAGTTCATGCAACAGAGTGTGCGGCTCTTTCATCTCAGTTGGTGCCATCCTGTAAGGTGCTTTCGAGATAGGTCGAGTGTCGGGCACTAAATCGATAGAAAACTCAACTTCCCTATCAGGTGGAACACCCGAAAGATCCTCTAAAAAAACATCAGGAAACTCACATACAACTGGGATGTCCTCCAACTTCTGCTCGGCTTGGTCAGACTCGACCACATAAGCTAGGAAGCCTTCACATTCCCTGCTCAACATCCTCTGGGCTTGAAGACAAGACACCAGACATGAAGGAAAAACCTTCCTGTCGCCCTCAAAAATCAAATCTGACCCGTCGGGTAAAGCAAAAATCACCTTCTTGCCATGACAATCAAGCTTTGCAGCATGCTTTTCTAACCAATCCATCCCCAAAATCACATCAAAATCAATGGCATTCAAAGCAATCAAATCAGCAGACAAGACTCTCTCACAAATCTAAACCTCACAACCACGACACACACTATGCAGCTCAACAGAAGACCCAACAGGAGTAGCCACTAGCATGCCTACATCCATCTTACTCACACGAACAGAAATGGAACGTAGGAATGATGATGATGCAAAAGAATGAGTGGCACCCAAATCAAAAAGAACATGTGCAGGAACTGAAGAAACTGACAAGGTGCCTTGCAAAACCGACGGAGAAGTCTCTGCCTCCACTGGAGCGAGAGTGAAGACTCTCCCTGGAATCAATGGGAGCTCTACTCCTGATACTACACCCTTGCCCTTCTGTCCTGCTAATGTTGATCCTGGCTGCGCTCATTTCTAAATGAACCAACCTCAGAGGCAACTGGGGTTTGCTGCTACTTCCCCGAACACTGCTGGTAAGAGAACGACTGTCTGTGAAAACTCTGGGAGCCGGACTGACTCGGTTGTCTCCCGCTCGACCTGCACATGGGTGAGATGTGTCCCTGCCTCCCGCAGGTATGACAAGTGAGTGGTGTCCCGTCACAGGAGTGTCCTCTCGAATGCCTCTTCTTGCACTTCTTGCAAAACCACTGCTGGAAGGATGAACTCCCAGAACTCCCTGACGGTGCTGGATGGAATTTCTTCTTCTTTCCACTGCTGCCCCCAGACTTAGGCTGACTCTGCACAGGCTCCTCTCTGGATCTCTTCTGACTAGATCCCTTGACAACAATCATGGCGTCCTTAAAACGCGCTGCCTGCTCAATCATGTCGGTCAAAGTGGTGCACCTGCAGCTCCGAACCTGCACCACCAATTCTGGGTCCATGCCCCTCTTAAAATGGAACATCTGATCCTTATCTGTCTCAAGCAACTCTAGGCAGAAACGACCAAGCTCAGAAAACTTCGCTTCGTACTCAGGGATCCTCATGGTACCCTGTTTTAGCGTCAGCAACTCCACCTTCTTCTGTGCCCTGATATACGCAATGCAGTACTTCCTCTCAAACTCAACCACAAAATCATCCCAAGTAGGCTCCTCACCACGAGCCTCCAATCTCCACTCAACTCCATGCCACCAAAACCGAGCTGCATCCTCTAGCTGATAGGTAGCATGTGACACTCTGAACTCTAGAGCACAAACAATCCTCTTGAGGATGTCCTCATTACTCATCAGCCAGTTGCTAGCTGTAACTGCGTTTGGAGCTCCAACAAACTGATGTGGTATAGCACCCAAGAAGCGGTAAAACGATCTCCCCTAGGCCTCATCAGGTGGAAGCACTACGGCAACAGCCCTCTGCACTGGTGGTGAAGCCGGTCTCTCAACTGCGACCTCAGGTACTGCCCTTGCCGCTGCAGGCTGTCCCTGCATCTGAACAAACTGTTAGAACTGCTGGAAACGCTCCCACTCCCCAGTTAGGAGGTTCTGAAACTTTTGAAAATGTGCATACACGTCCGGCGTAAGCCGAACGGTAACCGCCCCATCCTCCGGATCAACAGCCGGGTCATGAGCATCCCCCCGAGGCTCCTCCGGGATGACTATGCCAGGTGGCCTCGGCGGTCGCCCGTGCCTCGCCTGAGTGTTAGATGAGATGGCTTGATGATCATTTCCACTCCTTAAAGGCATGATGTCTATCCAAACACCAGAAAAAAGCTCCGATCATTCAACAGTGCTAAAGAATCGCATGCCAAAAGGAAAAAAGAAAACCCAAACGCGCACCAGATGTGCTCTTGACTCAACAACACTAGCATGAGCTAAAAGAATTGAAAGCACATCTAAAAATGAAAGCGCGTACCTTTAGTAGATACCAGGAAACGTGCCTCTTTCTAAGTAACCCAAATTCAAATGCAGAAATCATTAAAGCAGACAAGTCTACTCTAACCTAATCCCTTCTCAAGTCAAACTAAATCCCAAAACAGAAACGTTGGCTCTGATACCACAAATGTCACACCCCACCCCGGGTGGACCGGCGTATGCCCAGTGAACCCCCAATCACAGATCGCACAAGCCTAAACCCAAACCAAACCAACGGTCCAACACAAAACAGTGAAAGCAAAGCCTAGATCAAGGGGTCTCCAACTAATGGACCGAATGGAAAATCAATCCATGTGGGTGAACATGAGCATCAAATCAAATCTCCAACAGAAGAGACTAACTCATAAATCGTGAAACAAAATGCGGAAGTCAAATCTCAAATCAACAGTCGTGTGACAAATCTCTAGGTACTACAAACCAGCTAAAGTACTACAAACAAGAGAGTACTAAACCAACATGAAAGGTAAATCAATCCTAAGAGGCGCGCTGTCTCCCCGCCGCATCCTCCTACCTCTCAAATCAATCACCTGAAATCACAATTACCGGGGGTGTACATAAGGTTAGAATAAGAATCAAATTCATGCTAGAATAATAATAATAAGTAGAGAGGAAAACCATGAGGTTATGGGGATGGTCCAAATAAACCGTAAGTAATAGCTCGACTACCTTAATCCGCAGCCCGGAGATGGTCGGGAGAAGACAGGAGCGGACCACCCACCACGGGTTTCGAGATGATACTCATGGATTAAGAATCAAGAAGAAATGATGGTCCGAGTATAACATAGAAATCATAAGCCTAAATAAAATAGGACCATCATAATCATAGCATGCATCACAAACCAACAATAGAGCGAAATTAAGGATGCGAGACATACAACAATATAATCAAATCAAAGGAACCACAGATCAAATCAGATCCAAGGTCTCGCACCTCACTCTAGTCATAATCCTCAAATCAAGTCAAAGTACATATCAAGTATGTACCCACACAAATCCTCACATGCCATACCAAACACATACGTGGGGTCCCCGCCCTCCATGGAGCCAAACCGATATGACTCTGAGATTACATACACCACGAAGGCATCCGTTCGAGTCGTCCGTGTACGGAGGACTTCCCAAGGACGTTAGGTCACGCGGGTTTTAGCCGCATGGACGAGGTTGTATAGAATGTAATCCCATTCTATAGAGTGTATTTTCACTCCTTCCCGGACTTACTCTCATAATCCCAAAAGGATGTAATCTCATCCTCTACTCATAGAGTGAAATCTCACTCTCTTCTCATTCCTTAAGTAATCAAGATACCTCACCAAGTCCACACTCATCTCACAGTCAAGCAAACAAATAGAGTTCATGCAGGTATAAATCAATACATATACGAAAACCACAACATGAATCAAATCATGAAACAAACGAGTGTAGACATACATGAAAATATGCAGAGCAAGAACTGCACAACAAAGCATGGAAAGAGGTATCAAGGATAACATGGATCAGCAAGAGGAAGTGAGAAGGACAGGAAGTATGCACACCCCTCACCTGGAATGCTAACAAATCCAAGCAACAAAGTCCTCAAGCTACGGAATGCCGTAAAAGATCATGTCGTCTCCTAAAATCAAACATAAAAACAGAAATCACAAACATGCTCTAACCCTTCAATTCATGCTAACAAACCATTAGAATCCCTTAATGAACCCCCTAGAATGTCTAGGACGCGACTCGGAACAACCAGAAATCAAAACAATGTGAAACGGAGCAAAACAGCTCACAATAGGCAGAATGGTCGACCGGTTCTCCCTGAATTGTAGAATCCGATCGGTCGGATTCTCCAAAACAGAGAGCACGTAAAAAACGCGGTCGGCCGAAAATGGAATCCGGTCGACCAATTTTCCTGAATCTGTAGAAAATGCAGAAATCGATTTTTCGAATGGCCGAATCCCAAAACACAACACTCATCAATCCAACGCCCTACAATCCAGAAAATGCACATGAAAACACACCTAACCATGTCCCTAACGCGACCAAACACAAGCCACACAAGAACCCAAACTGATGACAAAACTCATAAATCTCAAGGTAAGAAAAACCTTTACATCGAATCTAAAAATGACGCACGCGTCCAACGATCGATCCACGCATGTCCTAAATGTCCGCCCTAACCCAAAGATCATCATGAACAAATCCTAAAGCACCCTCATCAAAAATCGCCCCGAGCAAAAAACCTAATCAAAGAAAGAAAGGGAAAAAAGGAAGAGACGAATCTCACCCGTGAGATGAAGACGCGATCGACGTGCCTCTACTCGTCAAACCAAGACAATGATCCCCTCCTCCTTGTGCTCATGCTGGCCGATCAAAGGGAGAGGGAAAGAGAGAGAGATGGCGTGAGGTGGAGAGGAAGGAAAAGGGACGATTAGGGAAAGTGGGAGGAGGAAGAATAAAAGTTACAATTTAATTCCCTAAATCACTCTCTTAATTGAAGAAGGGAGGAATGGTAAATTCCATCCCCACTAAAATTAAAAAAAGGACTAAGGAGATTAAAATATTGTCGCTGGGTTTAGAACCCACGACCCCCACAATAAAACTCCCTCGACCGCTTCCACCCGAATGGACTAAGGTGGAAGTCTTGAGAAAATAATAACCCGATTTAGTTAAGAGTCAAACGAGTTACAGTAAATAACCCAATTCAACTGTAAACCGGAACGGGTTATCACATTCTTCCCCCCCCCCTTAAAGGGCTTTCATCATCGAAAGGCAAAAGCCAAGAACCGAACCGAAAGGTAGGCTCGCCATAATTCATGAGGCTCCTGACTACGCTCAAGTGAGGTACTGTGTACATCTTGTCTTTCTCACTTGAAGTATTAGCACCCATACTCAGATTGAGGTGACAACCTCTCTCAATAGACAGCCAATCTTTGGTGGCACTTATCAAACTCCCACTGTTCTTAGCTACTAGGATGTCATCTACGTATAGGGTAGAATGACAAAATTTCCCTTCGACTGCTTCATATACTGTCAATGGTCTTCCCCGAGCATAGAGAATCCATCTCCAAGATGGGTTTTTGGAACTTTAAGTTCCATTATCTCGAGGCTTGCTTTAGTCCATAAATGGACTCCCAAAGCCGATACACTTCGCGCTCCTGACTTTTAGCAATAAAACTACGAGGCTGATCCATAAAGATCTCCTCATCTAGATCACCATTGAGAAAAACAGTCTTGACATCCGTTTGATGTAGCTCCAAGTCTAACTGAGCTACAATAGCTAGAATAAGATATATTGAGGCGAACCTCACAACTTGGGAGAAGGTTTCCTCATAGTTCACTCCTTCTTTAGGAGTGTAGCCCTTGGCTATAAGGCGTGCGTTATATCTCTCTATGGAACCGTCCGCTAGACGTTTGATTTTGAGAAACCACTTGTTCCTAATAGTTTTATGCCCTGGTGGTGGATCTACCAAGTCCCGGACTTGATTTGTATCCATTGATTCCATCTCTTCTTTCATGGCTCTAAGCCATTCTCTGAAGCTGGACCGAAGACCACCTCTTCAAAAATGAGGCTTTGTCTCAACCATGGAAGCTTCTTTCATAGCCTTTGAATTGATCTTGTCACGTGCTACTAATAAAGCCTCCTCCTCCATGCCCAAGTCCCAACAAGGAATCTTACCTCGCACGCTTCTGTGCAGTTGGCTTTCAATAGGATCTAACTCCTGAGTGAGTTATCCTATTAGAATGTCACTCTTACTGTCACTGAGAGGAATGAAACTAGTCCCCCCCCCCCCCACTGTCATAGGGTCAGTGGAGTCATTCTCTAGACCTTCCATCTCGTAGCAACAGAAGTCTTTGGTAGCACATCCCAAATTAGGAAAGTCACTTTCTAAGATAGTGGCATCACAAGATTCAATCTTAGTTACCCTCCCGCTATCATCTTCACCCATGGAAACATAGCCCTTGGAAGACTCTCGGTATCTGATAAAGACACACTTCTTCCCTCTTTGGCCTAGTTTTCCGTAACGATGAGAATCCATATGAACATAAACTGTCGAGCCCCAAGCTCGAAAGTGGTCCAGGCTAGGCTTCCTGCTTGTCTAGGGTTCATAGGGAGTGGTGGGTACAGACTTAGATGGTACCCGATTTAGGATATAGGTCGCAGTCAGTAGTGCATATCCCCAAAAGGAAATAGGGAGGTTCATCTGCGCCACCATAGATCTAACCATGTCCATAAGGGTCCTATTCCTCCCCTCTGCAACTCCATTTTGTTGCGGAGTATGAGGAATGGTTAGCTACCTAGCTATTCCCTTTTTCATCACACAGTTCCTTGAGTTGTTGAGATAGATTCTCTTGACCTTGATCGGTTCTAAGCGTCTTCACGTTCTTATCTAACTGGTTCTCAACCAGGGATATATATTATCTAAAGAAATCCAATGCTTATGACTTATGTGATATCAAATAGACAAGACCATATCAAGTAAAAATCATCTATAAACATGATGAAATATCGGCACCATGTCAAGTCCTAACATTTAAAGGTCCACACACATCAAAATAAATTAACTCTAGAGGAGTTAAAGCTCTTTTGGCTTTGCCAAATGGTTTCCTAGTTGCTTTTCCACTAAGACAAAAACTCACTGGTATGCCCTAACCTAGCATGCCATCTAATGCTGTCTTTATCAGCATCATGAGGAAAAACAACAAACAAAGATTTTATTAATATGTGAAATATCATCTAACATAAAAAATCTCTAATGAAACCATAACCATAGACAAGATCGTTCAATAAAAGTACAAAGCCGTTATTCTTAAATAAGAGTCAAAAACCCAAAACCAAAAGAGAAACTATAAAAACTAGATTCCGACGGATTATAGGTGCACACAACATGTCATATACATAGAGTCTTCAGCCACTTTACAAGTCCAACTGTCATGTGTCTTTGCCCATCGCATCCAATGATGTGTTGTTCCCTATGAAGATCTTCCTGCTCCTAGCAGTTATCCGTCGAAATGCTGACCTGTCCTTGATCATGTGCTGTGTGGCCCCTGAATCAATAATCCAAGTGTCACAACCTGTGCGTGGGCAGGTTGATCAGAAACACGAACTCAAGGTAATCATGAAGATCAAAGCAAACAACTTGAGTCACGTACAAATGCGGAACAAAAGAATCACTGAGTGTTTTATACAAATGAAAGGGAATGAGAAACAAAGACACACTGATGAAAAACTATATGCGTTCTATAATTTGCTCTACTTTGCTCTCCCTGTGCGAGGAGCACAAAACACTGGTATTTATACCTGTGGAAACAAATCTAAACAAATCTGGAAAGAATAATCTTCCCGAGATTCTAGCCTAAACAAAAGGACTTGCCAAAACAGCCTAGATACATTGAATCTAGACAAAACAAACTGAGGCGGCAAGGTCCATAGGCGGGGTGACAAGATCCGTGGCGCTGGCTTGGTCTGGCAATGAAGACAACAAACACTCGTGGCGACGAGGACAGCAAATACTGGCGGCAACGCCTTCACCTCTAGGACAAACCAAGCTTCAACAAAGATTTTCAAGATCACCAATGGAGTCCATACATCATAAGGATCATGCCCATATAGGAGATGTCAGCAAACAAACTCCATCTTGGCAGATAAGGCCAGTCGTCGCCACGGTCACAAATGGCTTCCAAAGCCATGGCGACGACCTCCTCCAACTTTCAAACCACGAATTCTCAAACCCCCAAATTTGGTCCACAGACCAAATACAACAAGAGAAGCATCATGGAAGTGGCCTCACTCGCCACACTTCTCTAATTCTTGAGATATGCAAACCTGTCACCACAGGTAAAACTGTGACCCTGGCGCCCCAGGCAAACTGATCGCCACGGTGAAGAGCCAACTTGTCGCCACGGTGAAGAGCCAAACGGTCGCCACAGTGAAAAACTGTTCTGTGGCATCGCCAAACATCACACCTGGGGATTTGAGTTATTCTAGTAGTTTAAGTCTATCTAGGCGCTACTTTTAGACTCATTTCCTTTTATTTCGTGCGCCATTGTTTAAAGTCTTGTTGTGTGTATGAACGACGAGGAAAATGACAAAGAGGAAGTGAATTCACCTTTGGGTCGAATTACTCGAAGTCGCTTTCACCTCCTAGAGCAGCAAGCCCTTTTAAAGGCCCAAGTAAAAACCGAATCATCTACTGTTAAAATAACAGAAGGTGTTAACACAGAACTTGCGACAACAAGCTCTTCTTTTGTCCCCTTCACACTCGCACCTAGTAGCAGCGATCCCATCTTCCAGGTAGCATGAGTCCCCATTCAACGAGATATGGCCTCTGAAAACACTCGCAAGTTGAAGGAATTGGCCCAAAGTAAGATGTCTATGCAGCCACTGTGCATAAATTACCCTGAAGCTGACACCGAGTTTGAACTCAAGACAGGGATAATTCACTTGTTACCGGAATTCCAGGAACTATTTGAGGACAACCCGTATACGTTCCTACAGGAATTTAACCAGGCCTATTCCTCATGTAAGACCCCAGGAGTCACGATAGATCAAGTGATGTTACGGGCTTTTCCTTTTTCACTCACGGATGCTGCAAAGGATTGGTTATACTATCTTTCATCCGGGTCGGTAACTAAGTGGGAAGACATGCAGACATTGTTCCTGGAGAGATTCATTCCAGCATCACGTAC
>JAOWBR010163384.1:0-11203 GCA_028571145.1 Dionaea muscipula
TGATAAAATTTACTTGAGTTTGTGTTTTATCCTTGAATCCCGATGAAGTTTGATGATTGAGTTGAATGCATGTGTGCTAGCTTTAAAATTTTCAGTACATGCACGTGGAACTTGTGTTATCATCTGTGTAGGAACACTTGAGGTAAATACTATGCAGACTAGAATTAATTCTTTTGTGGACGTTTCTTTCCTAAACTAAAGAATCCCACTTGCGCGCTAAAAAGATTCTGGACCAAAATAACCACTTGCCATTCTCAACACTTTCCATCACCACTGTTTCCAAGTCCCCAGACACAACCTCTCACATAATCATCACAGAAGCCGAATCGATGCCTGCAAACCCTAATCAGAGAAAGCCGAGGAGGTCAGCAATGGGGAGAAGGAAATCGAAGGCGTCCGGAAAAGAGAAAATCTTGGAGGTCGATCCACCGCAAACTCTGATAGTGAATCAACTTCCGCAAGCCACCATGGACGACCTAGAGAAGGGGGAGGAAGTACCTGTGTCGGAGCGATAAGTCGAGGAGATGGTAGAGGAAGAAGGCCTAGAGATCAAAATACTCAATGAAGTCAAAGGAAAGCCTCAACGGCAAGGCATTGGGTCCCGAGTGTCAACGAGGCGAAGGAAGTCAAGCACGGGGCGTGCCCAGATGGTCGAAACAGAACCCGAGGTGGATGGGGTGACTGAAACTCAAGAAAAATCAGGGCTTGAACCTGATATGGAGGAACCAGAAAAAGACAAGGCGTTCGAAGACGATTCTGGAAATGATCCTATGGTGGAATCTTCTGTTGCAGAAGAACAAGTGTCTGAAGATGAGATTTTTCTGAGAGACATGATGAATGAAGCCAGGAAGAGTCTGAAGAGGAAACGATCCTCTAAAGTTGCCAGGAAGCCCAGAAAATGGAAAACTCAAAGAGGTAAAAAGGCCCCACATCGACTCATCTTAGATTTATCCTCAAGAGCTGTGCTTAGGGAAAAAAATCTTTCATGGTAATTGGCTGGAATCACATGGGCTGCAATCCTTGAAAATGATTTTAGAGAAACAAGGATGGTTAGATTTGTTTGAATACACCGATTTGATGTATCCATTAGATGTTTGAAGGTTTTATGAAAATCTGTCTGTCAAAAGGATTGAAGAAGATTTGTGGCTGATGTCTGAGGTTCATGGGGTAGTCATTGAGATAAATGCTAAATCCCTGGGAAAAATTTTAGGAATACCCTCTAAGGGGTATGATGTCTATGAAAAGAGGAAATGGGAACCATCTAAACATTGTATTCCCCTAAAAGCCCTGCTGAGATTTTCTACAAAAGAAAACCCTGAACTTCTGAAGCCTGTTCTTGTTCCAGATATGCTTCCCTTCACTAGACTTCTACATTTGTTTGTCCTCAAAAGTGTGGTCCCTAGAGCTGGAAAAAGAAGTGAAGCAGGATTTCTTAACCTTACACTGATGGAGTATCTAATTAAGGGAAAAAGGATTAACCTGCCTAAGCTGATGTTGGAGGACATCTCACATGCAGTAAATCGAGCAAATCATGACCTTCCTTATGGGATGTGTCTCTCTAAGGTTCTAAAGCATTTTCAAGTGCCTTTGTGTAATAAAGAGAAAATTGATATGATGGATCAGTTTAGGGAATCTTTTTGAGGAAGGTTGAGCTTAACCTTACTGAGGGAGTATAGTGGTTGGGAAAAGAAGGAGCTCGCAGGAGAGATGCTGTCTTAGATCCAGCTCCTGCTGAGGTGAATGAAGAGAATGTTCTTGCTGAAGTGCCTGTTGAAGTGCCTGGTGTAAATGTTCCTGTTGAGTCAAGTGCTGCAGCTCCTACTCCAAGAATCGACCCTTTGATTGCTAAACCTACTGATGCACAAGCAGCAAAAATTGCTCAACTTGAGAAAGAATTAGCACTAGCAAGAGGCATTATTGATGAGCTTCACCGAAACCAAGTCCAGCCTGAGCCACCATCTATTGCATCTGATAATTCCCTCTATGATAGTTCCTCTCCCTTACATACAACTCCCCTCATCAGTTCTCCACTTTCTGATTCACCATTTGCTACACCTATTCACACACCTGCTGCAACTCAACCTCCACCCTCTAGCATAGATCAAGAAAAGGAAGCTTTAAAGGAGATAAGGGATGTTAGTGATCAACTCAACTCCAATCTCTCCATGTTTTAAAAGCTGTAGCACTCCATTCCCTGAAGACCCCGCTCCTGAACCTCATTTCTAATCTTAAAACTACCAAACAATACTTTTTGGTCTGTACTGATATTTCACTCATGTGGAACTGCTGTTTCTTTTGGTGCACTTATTTTTGCTTGCATTTGCTGTCCTTTTAATGTTTAACTACTCATGCATCTACTCTTTTTGATAATGATAAAGGTGGAATGGATTTTGATGCATTCTAGGGTAAGTTGGTAAGCAATAGTGCCACCTGCTCGTCTCAGGACAATCTGATGGAGTTGCCCTTGCTAAATCTATTGGACTTGATCCCTCTTAATATGCTTTATCTTGATGAATGCTATGTTGAATATTCTGCTGGCAATTCTCTAATGATACTTCTCTTTTGACTTTCTGCTGATTGTTGTGAATGAATGGAGAATTGTTGTATTATCACTGATTTCTTGAGAAGATGGTTGTTTGATTAAGGGGGAAGTTCGATTTCACATATTGTGATGGTTTTGAATGTCGAGTCACAGGTGAGTATTTGAATGATTTCCACTGCTTTTAAATGCATCAATGGTTGTCATCATCAAAAAGGGGGAAAATGTTGACCCTAAGTGTTTTGATGATTGATAAATATTGATATTTGATATTGGATAATTCATATGTTGTAAGCCGTGAACAGGATTGATCTGAGATGTAGAAGCTTGGACTCTGAGCATGGATTGGAGTCTTCGGAAGATAAAGAATCTGTAGCCAATGGATTACATGATGAGCAAGACCTGCTGGAGTAAAGAGGATCAACGTTATTGTGCATGGATGATTAGTTTGAAGACCACAAGTTTTATTTTTCTCTCAAGGTATGCGAAGCATGAGCATAAGAATCGATCCCTGTATGCCTCTGGTCTCAATTGCACACACACATACACTCTCTGCAGTAAACCTTTTGGAAATTTCTTTCGTTGTCCTCTGGCCCACTCAAGGTAGTTTTAAAATGGATTTGCGATTCATTATTAAATGGTTGAATGTTCCAGATTGTTTGGGCTAAAGTTTAAGGAAATTGGATAAGGGAAGTCTTGTTTTCAAACCAAATTAATTGATTTGAATAACTTCTATTTTTGAGTTGACTGATCACTTTCCCTTGTAATGTTAATCCACATGCTTTCCAAATAACAAGTGATTGGCTGATATTCTGATTTGGGTTATTCTTGGAAAGTACATGATTACTTCATCTCTTTTTAAAGTGAATCATCTTCTCCATGAAATATTATGCGAAAACACCACTGAAGCCTGATTGTGTTTGGCAACCACTTAAGCACTTGTGAGATCTGAAGCATTCAGGTTGGATTATACTGTTCATTGCTTTCGCATCCCTTTGCTGCTACATGTGTTGAATGTATTAGCTACTCATTGCTATAACATTCATTTGATATTCACATCAAACTTTTAATTATCAGTTAGTTTGTTCCTTAGTGACCTAGAGGATTTGAGGCCACCGAGTTCAGTGAAGTTGATCCATAGTGGTTGAGATCAATTTGGGTGGACCTAAAGTCATTGAGGTCGAGGAAGCTAGTTGATAGTCTAGGGTTGTTGAGATTATCTTTGGATGTTATTTGCCTAGGTTGTAAATGAACATCAAGTTTGAATAAAAGAGGTTGGCACAAATCTCACACGAGAGTGTGGGGATTGGATGTACGCTATCCTATTCAAGTTGAGTGGATAGAAGAACCAGGATAAACATCGTGTTGAGTAAATTTTCGTTGCATTCTTGTATTCAGTTACTGCCAGCATTGATATTCTTTGTACAAGAATTGATTCTTCAATACTGGATAAACTGCAATTCTGCATTCCAGATTTGAATATCTGTATAAATAATTTTTAAAGCACCCAATTCAACCTCCCTTCTTGTGTGCTTATTATTGCTCTAACAATTGGTATCAGAGACTGGTTCTCTCACAACTGGTCTAACCATCCGAGAGACAAAGATGAGCACCTACACCATTTTCCAAGAAGGACAGCCTCCCGCAAGACCACCCTTGTTCACTGGAACTGCCTATGCTCACTGGAAAACGCGCATGGAAAACTTCTTCCAATCCTATGACTGGGAACTGTGAAAAATCATTAAAAATAGACCAATGGAGGTCAAGAAAGATGAAACAAAATGGGATGAAGGGGAGATGAAGAAAGCTGAGAAAAATACAAGGGCTCTGAACTGCTTGTTGTGTGCCCTCACGGTTGAGGAGTTTAATCAAGTCTCAGCATGCACAACCGCAAAGAAAGTTTGGGATGCATTAAATACAAAATATGAAGGAACAGATCGTGTGAAGGAAGCCAAGATTGATATCCTATACCATCGATATGAACTGTTCTCTATAGAGGAAAATGAGTCCACCACAAGCATGCACTCCAGACTCACAGACATTGTGAATGGACTACGCGGATATGGCAAGGAAATAACTGAGGAGATCGTGAAGAAGATCTTGAGAATCCTCCCTGAAATGTGGCGTCCAAAAGTGACTACGATACAGGAAGCCAGAAATTTAAAGATCATGAAAGTTGATGAGCTGATTGGGTCTCTGCCCACTCATGAACTGGAGTTGAACAGGATAAGAGGAATCGACTCTTCAAAGCAGTCTAAGACTCTAGCTCTAAAGGAAAAACAGAAATCTGATGATGATGGATCTGATGATGAGGAAATGACCATGCTTATCAAGAACTTTCGAAAAACATTTAAGAACTTGAGGAACAATCGGCACACGAACTTCCAAAACGGAAAAACCTCCTTCTTGAGCAATCATGGGAAATGAGATGACACTTGCTTCAAGTGCAAGAAACCTGGCCATATGATTCGAAAATGCCCCATGTGGAAACAAGAAAAAACAGCTGAAAGTAAGACTTACAACTTCAGGAAATTCAATAAAGCAATGCTCACAGCCGCGACTTGGGGAGATTCTGAGTCCGATGAAGAAACTTCAGAAGTGCAAACTCAGGAAGAAGCAAAACTGAGCTTTTGCCTCATGGCAGATCTTGATGAGGTACGAGAGATGATTGGAGAAGAAGGAAGTCTTGAGGTAACTCCTGAACTTTTGGGTAAATTGCAAAAATTCATAAAAAATGCACTTGTTGGACTGTTCGTTGATTTACTGACCAATTTCAATCAAGTATGCTCTGAGAAGGACCTATTGCATGATGAGATTTTCACATTAACTATTGAGAAAAATTATATATCAAATGAAAGGGATCGTTTGAAGGAAGAAGTGATAGGCTGGGTAAGCAAAATCATGGAACTTGAAAAAATTGTGGAAGAGAACAGGGAAATGAAAGAAACCATTAGGGAACTTAAGACGAAATTCTTTGAGCATGAAAGGAAATTTGTGAAAAAGGGTGAGATCAATGACCTAGCTGACTCAACCACCCAGCTGGCAAAAGAGCAAATATCTTTGCAGACTGTGAATGAAAAACTTAAAAACCTTGAGATAAAGCTGAAGGAAAAGGAGAGGGAAGAACACAGACGATATGACCCGAAAGGAAAAATGGAAAGAAACCAAGAGCTGGTGGAGGACCTTATTGCTCAGCAAGGTACTTACTGTAATCGCGAGGGACTTGGGTTCAATAGAATTGCGAATCCTGCAAGATCTAAATATGTGGACTTGCCATCACCTATCCTGTGCATGACGTGTGGTGACGAAGGACATACTTTTAATGAGTGTGCTAAGAATGTGAATGCATTTCGAAAAAACACTCAGTATGTCTCTGAGAAAACATTCAAAGCACAAAATCCAAATATTGCTTCTAGCTCTTCATCTGTGCATTCTAACACCAAGGGACCCAAACGTGTTTGGGTACCAAAAGTCAAGAACTGATTCTTATGTGCAGGCTGTGGTGGGAGCGAACAACCATAAAGACAACATGTGGTTCCTTGATAGCGGTTGTTCGAGGCATATGATCGGGGACAAATCAATCTTTCTCTCACTCACAACAGGAAATGGAGGCACCGTAACTTTCGGTGACAACATGAAAGGTAACATCGTAGGTTTTGGAAAAATTGGTAAGTCCCTCTCACACTCAATAGATAATGTTCTTTTGGTGAATGGGCTTAAACATAACTTGCTTAGTATCTCTCAATTGTGTGATAGGAGAAATAAAGTGGAATTTGATTCAAATCGATGTTTAATTGTAAAGGAAGATTCTGGAGAATTGATCTTAGAAGGAAAGCGTGTGAACAATGTGTATAAAATGGACTTGAGCTTGATTCCATGTAATAAACTCACGTGTCTAAGTGTTTTTGAAGATGACCCGCACTTGTGGCATAGAAGGCTCGGTCACGCAAGCTTCACATTGATAAATAAGTTATGCAAACAAGAGCTAGTCCGTGGACTACCCGATGTAAAGTTTGAGAACATAAAGTGTGTGAAGCATGTGCAAGAGGAAAACAAGTAAGATCATCTTTCAAATCCAAGAAAATGGTAAGTACATCTACTCCTCTTCAGTGAATTCACATGGATTTTGTGATAACCCGTCTTCGGGACCGGTTATCATTGTTTTTTTTACCATTTTATCATTTATTAGTTTTTCCCATTTTCGTTATCAATTGTTAATATCAGTGATTTTTGCCTGATATTTATTATTTATAAATATTTAATATTATTAACATTATTTATCACCTTTGTTATTCGTTATCATTTATTACTCATTATTATTCTTAATTAACGTCCGTAAGGTTTTGACCGTTATTTAAAGTATGTTTCTATGTTTAATATTATTTAAGATCTATTTATGGGTTATTATTCTTATTTTCAACTATATGAGTTAACCCACTCCGTTCTTATTTTAACTGAGTTGTTTTGTCTTCAAGACTTCCACCTAGCCCGACTGGGTTGTGGAAGTGGGAGTGGATTTAATCTCTTGGTTTCGGGTTCAAGTCCTAGTGACGACGTTTTAATCCTTTCGGAGAGTTTATTATTAAACCATTTTCTGGGATAGAGGAAATGACATGTTTAGCCTCCATATAATTTGAAAAGAGAATCAGACTTTTAATTTGATAACTCCCCATGATTTCCTATGATTTCCTCCACTTGATTTACCTTCCCCTCATTATTCTTTCTCTCTCCATCGTTACTTCCTCTCCTCCTCCCTTCGGCGGTTTCTTCTTCCCTCTCCCATGGAGCGGTCAGCAGCAACAGTGGAAAAAGGCGTCATCCTAGATTGTCGAGCAGAGGCACAATGCTCGCAGCCTCTTCTTTTCTCAGGTGAGTGTTTGATGTTTTCTTTTCTTCCCTTCATGATTTTTTCGACCATGGGGATTAGTTGGTAATGGTTTGATTGTCCTCTTGATGTCATGGCATTGATCGGGTAGTAGACGAGGCGTTAAGAGTGGCGAGTTTGATCCATCGACGCGATTCGACGTTCCCCGGATTAAAGGTGAGATTTTTAAGTTCGTTTACAGTTAGTTTTTTTTCGATTGGTGCGACTCTTGTATGGGTTGTTTTGGGGTGCATTAGAGGCATTTTTAGGTTCACCTTGATGTCCTTTTTCTAGGTAGATTTACGTTTTTTTGAGTGGTGAATTCGTGGTGAAGTCGAGTCATGCAGAAAAACATGTTCTGCAAAATTTCGCGAAGGGCGGACGTCCTCGAGGATGTCCTCCACTGCAGTTTTTGTGCGTTTGAGAGGGGGACGTCCCACCTGCTCACTGTCATGTTTATTTTTGCAGATTAATACAAAACGCGCAACGGGGGATGTCCTCGGACGTCCTTAGGCCTGTTTTGGCCACCTTGAGATTTAAACTTCACGTTTCGATCTCCTTCCTTCCTTGCGTGATTTCTAAGCATCCTAGAGAGTCCGTTAGAGGAGTTTGATACTTTGATTGACGTGATTAGAATGATTTGAGGACGCTAGTAAGATTCTCCATGTGTTTGACATTTAGGTGCGAGCGTTGCACGTGATAGACTTTAAGGAGCAGAGTTTGATCACTGCGGAGGGTCGATCGGTGATTAAAGTACACTCGGCCTTCCCGTAACCAGGTGAGGGGTGTGCACTGGCCACTCTTTCGATTCCTCCCGCCTTTCTGTATTTTAAATTATCCCGGTTTAATACTTCTGTTTCGCATGATTTATTAAACTGATTTACTAAGTGCATGATTTATAATTGTGGCCTTGATTTAATGTATTGATACCCAGCAATCATGTTCTTTTGACTATGGCCCTGTTAAATACAACAAATATTAATAAGTCATGTTTCGAGCGTAGCTTTATTTAATATATTAAGTTGTTTAATAAAATCATGTTATTTGTACGAGTCCACCATGACGTGATTTAGTTTTGGCCTTCGTGGCCCAGCCACTGGGTTTCATGATTTGTGTTTGTTGGGGTGGACTTAGGGTTTTATGGTGGGACTGAGATTTAAGATTTAAACTTGAGTTGATTTTGGGAACGAGATTACGTTCTTTGAGTAAGGAGATGGGATAACATCCTAACGGGGAATGAGATTACATTCCTCTGAGTTTGAGTGAAAGTCCCAGAATTATATTCGGATTAGAGTGACCTTGGCCATGCGGCCGGTTATGAGATTACATTCCGTCACCGTATGACACAACGTCCTTGGGGATTCCGTTAGCTACGGATACCCGGACAGTGCCTCCGTGGTTGTACGCTCTCGGTCGTCATACTGTTTGCGCGCCATGGGGGACAAGGACCCCACATATGTGTATATCAGATTTTTAGCATGTGAGATTTGTGTGGGTACGTACTTGATATGTACTGTGATTTTTCCTTCGGTGGACTTTGGGTGCCACTACTAAATTTTGGACAGTGATACAGGTTGAGATTTAGGTTGTTTGAGACTTTATGATGTTCTACGTTTATGTTTCCCGTATCACTACTTCCATTGAGATTTTATGACGTTTACGTAGTATTTTGCGTACATTATTTATTTTTCATATGCACGGCCTATTATTAGATTTCTTATGACCCTGCCTTAGTTTTGTTTACGTCCTTTGAGATTTATGTGGACTTTGTGATTACTCGTGATATTGTGTTTTACATTATATATTTAAATTATGTTTTTAAATACCACTTCGTACAGTCATTCTATTCGTGAGATCTCTCCCATGAGTCGCCTTGTACCCGTAGGATATGGCCCCCTCCTACTACTCCCCGATCACCTCTGTGTTATAGGTTAAGGTAGTCGGGTTTTGTCATCTTATGTTTGATTCGGGCCACTACCACACCTCATGGGAGTCCTGCTTTCTTTGTCATCTACTATCATCAGATTTCTATTCTGATCTTGTGTACACCCCCGTTAAATTATGATTTCAGGTAGTTGTTTGTCTAGGAGGATGCGGCGGGGAGACGGCGCGGCCTCTTAGGATCTGATTTAGTTTTAAGTTGATTTAGAATTTGTGTTGATTCAACACTTGAGATGTTTCATTTGATTCATATGATTTGAGAATTTTAGTTTCCGCATGTTGTTCGATTTCTAGAGATTAATCTCCCACGATTGGGATGAAGATTTTGAGATTCATTTGATTATGATTCCACCTATGCGCATTGATTGTCCGATGGTCCATTTGGTGACCCCTTTGTCAGACTTTATTTTCATTTTGATTCTTGTTTTTGGACCGTTGGTTTGATTTGGGTTTAGGCTTGGTCGATCCTTGGTCGGAGTCCACGGGGCGTACGCCGGTCCACCCGGGGTGGGGTGTGACATTTGTCGTATCAGAGACAGGTCTAGTCTAAGTTATCTGAGGATAGGTTAGACTAGACCATGTGTGCATATTTAATGTCTTGCATGATTTAATTTTGGGTGTTATAAAAGAGGCACGTCTCCCGGCATCTACTAGTGGTACGACCTCCATTGTTTAGAGTTCCGTTTTAGTTCCATTTAGTATGTGTTGTGCTTTTGCAGACATGGTGAGAAGGACTCGCCGAGTGCAGGCCCAGGGGCCTAGACCTAGAGAGGCATTCGATCAGACACGATTGGTGGACATCCCGGTAGAGCCTACTCTTTATCCCAGAGGGATTTTCACGTGGAGACCCACAGAGGAAGAATGGGAACACTTTCAATTCTTTCAGAGCATCTCATCACGGGATTGAGATCTTTTTCGGCTGTTCCAGCAGTTCCTTACTAGTGCTCCACTGGATGTGCAACAAGGGATGTTGAGGCTTGTTAGGCGCATGAACCCGACGGATACAAGACGTCCCGTTTCATCTAATAGTTCAGCAGCATCACCGGATGTTGGGCCCTCACGCAAGGTCTCCCGAGGTTTCTTGGACCACCTTAGTCATTTTGTTGATTTGAGTTAGTGAGTTTCGAAGCACATCTAGTGCACGTCTGGTTTCTATTTTTTTGGCCTTGCTTTAGATTAGCACGTTCATGTTAGTCGGTAGACCTAAAGTTGGTGACGTTCTCGCATGATTGCCACGTTAGATGTCTTATTCCTGTAGGTGGTGGATGAGAGTTTTTGGACAACCTTCTTGGGTGACGTTCTATTGGGAGTAGTGTAGATTTGTTGGTTGTTGTGTTGTTCCCAGTGCCTTGTTCTATTTGGATGTTCTTTCTGAGTGACTTTTGGATGAAGTCTGTTCTGAGTAGCGTTTGTCTGCCGACGTTGACAAGCGAGGTGACGGGCGAGGCAAAGACGCCTGTCGCACCGGTTGTTGGCGCCAGTAGGGAAGCGCTGGATTATGGATTTTGGTAAGTGACTTCGCAAGTGTCTTACCCCGCCTGTTGAATCACTTGTCGATACTCGCAGATTGGAGTTTGGATGGAATGTGTCGGATGGTCAGAGTTTTGTTGAGGGATTGCGTTTTCTTTTGGGTTTACGGACCGAGAGTTCTCTCCGTGTGAACAGTTGGGATTCCCATGTGAAAAGGGTTGAGCGTTGGACGCCTAGGGTAGTGGTTGTGTGTTCGACCTGCTCGAGGGTGTAGTCGATTTTGGTTGCGAGAAGCAGTTGGGTTGAAGGCTTAGTAGTGAGGACCGTGACTCTTCATGGCCCTGAGGATCGTTAGCTCTCTATTAGGTTCCATGTGGAAGTGACTCTCG
>JAOWBR010163395.1:0-12073 GCA_028571145.1 Dionaea muscipula
CGAGTTGGAAGAGAGTAGGTACTTAGCATACGAGAATGCTAAGTTGTATAAAGAGCACACCAAGAGTGTGCATGATCAAATTTTGGCAAGAAGGGCATTTGAGCGTGGACAACTCGTTTTGTTGTTTAATTCTCATCTTAAGTTATTTCCAGGAAAGTTGAAGAGTAAATGGACTGGCCCTTACACAGTGGTAGAGGTATATTCTTATGGCGCCGTTGAGATTCAAGACGATACAGGGAAGTATATTGTCAACAGCCATCGCCTCAAGCCTTACATCACTGGTCAGCCCATTGAAACAAGTAAAGAGTTGGATCTTCAAGATCCATCCCCTGAACAGTATGACTGAGAAGCATCAAAGAAGTCTAGCTTAAAGGACTCTAAACTAAGCGCCATATGGGGGGCAACCCAAACTCTTTTTTCTTTATCTTTTAATTTTCATTATCTCCTTTTCATTTCTGATTATTTCTCCCTTGCTTTTATTTTTTAATTTCTGTTTCTATTTTTAGGAACACATAGGAAACTTGAACTCTGAGTTTATAAGCCTGGAAGAGGTCAGAGCATCACCTTACACAAGTGGCGATACCTAATCCCATGGCGACGCCATATACTTGTGGCAAGAATATGACTTACCGCCACCAGTATCTCCTGGCTGTGTTGAATACAAGTATCATTCATAGAGACATTCAAGGAATTCAAGAAAGGGGAAGTCAAAGGAAAAGCATTCAAGAAAATAAATGCAATTGAAAGCAATTAAAGTTAATTACAGATCGAAAGATAAGAATGTTTTCAAAAATAGTAAGCAGATAATGTATCAAGGGAGTTCCAAGAAAATTAAGACAAGCAGATTCAGTGTTCTTGAAGAGTTCCCTCTCATGGAGGAGGACCGTGTTTCCTCTGGCATATCACACAATCAGTATGATCAGCATCAGTATCAGGCTGAGGGGCGAAGGCACTATGGGCATCTATATCATCGTCTGTAAAAGCCTCCCATTTGTCAAGAAGATCTAATGGGGGCTCCTCAGTGGCTTGCCTCAATGGTAAATACTACGCCGGGAAGGGCATTTCATCAGGAACCTCTAGACCAGCAGTCTTTGTTGGGTCTAGACTATCAAGCACTTCCACTTTCCCAGCTTTGCCTATCGCCGCCTCTGCCTACATTCTTGCGAGTTTAAAGCCATAATCATACCAATCATGGCAGATGTCCCCTATGGCGTCATTATACTGATCAGTTTTCACATATTTGTCGATAGACAAGGCATCTGCATCCGCTAAATGGGAAACCAGAGATTTCCTCAACGCTTGGCATTAAGGACGGTTATACCTGATGATCGCCTTCAAGCGAATCTCCTTCAACATCTGCTCATTCCACTGTTTGTGATATTTGTGATGTTCAGCTTTGAGGACTTCAATGTCTTTGTCCTTGGCGGCGAGTTCTTTCTTGTCCTTCGCCCTGGATGCTTCAGATTCTTTGAGCTGCTTTTCCAATTTTCTCTTATCACTTGTCAGCTTTTGAACATCATTAAGCAGAGAGGCAACTTCAGCTTCCTTCCTTTTCAGCACAGAGGCGGCAGTTTCAGCCTTGCTTTTATATGACGTTGCCTCATTGTGTGAGTTGAGGAAGTTCTGCTCCATGGCGGTCAGTTGGGTCTTACAATGCTGAAATGCATCAGATGCTTTCTTCTCTTTTACCTCCGCCGCCTCAGCTCTCGCCAGTACATCTGTAATCTTCTGGTTGCACTCATCCTTGTTGGTTTGGTGGGAGGCAATATAATTGTTAACAACTCTGTCTGTTTCTTCTTGACGGCGCAAGGACTCATTCTTAAGGATTTATTGCTGCATTATAAGGAGTTAGTATTAGAAGAAAGTTATCTCAGGACATCATAAAGTTTTTAAAGAATGAGGATACCTGCACAGAAACTTGAGTCAACCATTGCCTAAGCTGCACATCTGTGAGCTTTTCTGTGATTTCTACATCCTTCGCCATCATGGACTCTCTGCCCCATAGCACTCTCAGGGCTTGTCTTTCATCCTTGTCCGCATTGGTACTCATCAGCACACTATGATGAGGCATGATGAGCCGCCTTTGAGCACCCTGAGGAGGTGGTGGTATTGTCGGCGATGGAGCAGATGGAACAATAGGTAATAAGAAGGGCGGCAGTTGGAGTGATGGCAGTGATTTCTCCTGAACAGACTTCTTTTCTCCTGCCTTCTTCCCCTTTCTTCTGGTTGTCCTCCCAGCTTCAGATTGTTTTTAGGTGACAGGTAGAACAGCCTCTGACTCTGTGGCCACTTCTTTCCCCTTATCCTTCACATCAGACTCCGTCGTCCCAGCAGATTCTCCCTTCTTTTTCAGTCTCCTTGAATTTTTCTTGGGTGGCGACGCCAAAGCTTCAGCCACTTCCTCAATGACCTTATCAGCTATTTCCTGCTGAGCTTCATTGGGCGCCACCTCTTGAACCTCGTCATCTGAAATTTTAATTTTGTCAAGAGCAGTTAAAAATCTCTGCAAATTTTCATCATCACTTGAAAGGAGGGCGTCATGAGAATCATGCTCACCTCCCTTCTCTGCAGTCACTTCTGCTGGGTGGCTGGAGGTGTCATCCATGGGCATTTCATGCTCACGCCCCATAGTTGTATCAATAATCTCGTCATCATCATCACCACCCGCAGCTTTCATGGTTTGACCAGGAGCTCTCTTTCTCTTTTTCTGCACAAGGGCAGTTGAATCAGCACTTTTGCCCTCGCCTTCACTACTTCCGGCCACTGATATTGACGCCTCCCGTTGTGGTCGCCCTCTTAAGATCCTGGCCAGGGGAGAACCAGGTCTGAGTGGGGGCACTTCCTGAGCTATAGCTGGCGCCTCCTGAACTGTAGATGACGCCCCCCTTTCCTGAGTAGCTGACGGCGCCGCCTCTTCCATTCTCACTGTTTGCTCAGATACAGGATCTATACTCTGAGAGGACGTCGCCTCAGAAGATACATCACCGCCCAGAACTTCAGCAGCAACATTTTTTGTCGTTAGGCCATAAAGGCCTACTACTCTCTTTAGAATTCTTGACATTCCTGCGCCACAGAAAATGAAGATCATCAGATTTCTAATCTCAGAATTTAACTTAAGTGCAAATTCAACAAAGCATGATTATGGTCCTACGAGGGTGGGTGCGTGTGGCAATCCCAAATTGCTCTAACAGCTCCAACTAAATATACTTCTCCCAAGACGGCAGAGACTTTTTCCTTCATTGATGAAGGTGTCATGCAGTGCCCTCTCCTCGTCATTGCAAAATCCTCGTCATTGGATAGAGGGTTCGGTCAGCACCTCCTGCTGCCTTGTGTTCACCCCCCATGACCTAGAAGTCACCAACACAAATTTCACCTTCCAAAGGTGAACGTTGCTCCTGGTGTTTACTATGCCGTAATAAACTTTCTTCTTCCCCTTCACCTTCAAGCAGAAGGCATAATACCCAATGTCAAGCCCAGTCTTCTGGTCTTTCACTGGGGCGAGCCCAAACATCCAATACCATACTTGTAGTGATGGCTCTACCCCTAACTGCCCACATCTCACAATATATGCCACAAGCTGAGTATATGTATTCGGGGTCAACTGCTCAGGCAGTAGATTATGCATGTTCAGAATGCTTTCAATGAAAGGATGCAGTGTAACGACCCTGAATTATAATTAAGGAAAAAATATTGATAAACATGAATATTTAAGTTAACTATAAGGATGAGTAAGGGTGATTTTATCAAGACACCATTGAAAATGAATAAGAAAAGAAACAGGCTTAAACTATCGCGGCATTAGGAAGATAACAAGCCTTACTGGCGCGACAGGATGAACTAATAATGAGATCTGTCACTACTTATAGGCACGACTGATGTTGTTTTGAAAACTGGCGCACGTTTGGCATAAAGCCAAGGAGTCGTGACTTGCATAAATCTGAGTGCCTTGCAAAAACAGTTAGTGGAGGACGATTTGTAGTGTGAACACAAATGTTGAAAAGTTAACATAGCCGAAAAGCTAGTGTGAACGCTGACACAATGGCAGGAAAAGTAAGATTTTGGCAAGATTTACTGTCAAACCCACGTGAAGTGTAATGATGATAATAAGAATAAAATAATGTTAAACCTGGGCGAAAAATACTAAATGAGAGCCTCAGGTGGGGGACTTTTCCCACGCTGAGAAATCCCCAAAACCAGGAGAAAGAGAAACCAAGAACGAAGAGTTGAAGAAACCGAAGAACAAGCTTAAAACCGTCATTTGAGGTAGGGGAATTTCTGTACTAGACGTGTATATGTGTGTACCGAATCGTGGGTTGAATGTCTCAATATATTTTTCATGATTTATAAGGGATTGTATATGTTTTCCCTGATTCTGTAAATGGGTTTGTGGTTTGTTGACAAACTGGGCTTTGGCACAATCAGTTTATGAAAATATGGGAAAGTGATTTCAGTGATTCTAGAAAACTGGTTTTGAAACCTTGTGGTGAACCATGATATTTGGCTTGAATGATTTGTAAGTATGATTAGGACAAGGTTTTGAAACCAATGCCATATGCGAGGTTGATAAGTTGGGAATGCGTGTCTGTGAGGATACATTCTCCTGGGTGAAAGACCTGAAATAACTTACATGTTAGTGGCAGCAGTGGCCGACGGTATAGAGCCCGTGAAGAGCTGGGGTGTTGGGGTCGCGACCTGGGGAACGGGGTTCCCAAAATAGCGGAGTATATGGGCATTGAGATGTTTTTTGAGCCGATAGCTTGTACTTGATTTATAATGCCGAGAGCTGGTGATGACGAATTTAAATGTTGTTGCAATGTATTACAAAAGGACTCTATTTGTGCAACACGTTGTATTGTAAATTCTTATTCTCTGTTTATAAGAATTGAAATATTGGATCCCTTTGTGATGTATTGCATATAGTGGGTAGTACTTATGTTTCCCTACTGAGCCATGGCTCATCCTGTCAGTTGATTTACCATTTTCAGGTAGGGAGCACTCGCAGGATTGATGGAGGAGTTAGATTTTATTCTACGTAGTATAGTTAGTTTTTTCTTGAGTCCTTGGTGTTATAAATTATGGATGGTGCGACTGGTAACTGGTCTTTTTGTATGTCGCACCTTTTGGTTTAGTTGATATACCATGTTCCCGGAGTAAGGCTTTGTACGACAAATCCTTGAGAAACATGATCCTTAGGGGATCCTGTTGCAACTTTCTCCAGTGACTCACTTTCCTTTTCTTTTTGGTTGCTAGGAGTAACGTCTAGACAGTAGCGTCTATCATAGCAAAGTGAAATGTAAAGAAGAACTACCGGGACTATGTATTAAGATCTTTGTGAATGAATGAATGAAAGGACTCGACTCTCCTTTATCACAACTACAAACTCTGATGTATTATGAGAAATAATTATAGCTTGAAGAGTCGAACAATGAGCTCCATTAAACCTCTCGCGCATATGGTTTCCTTAATTAATAATCGCGAATTTCAGCAAGGAGTAACTTGTCGCATAACGCGAGTGGGAACAAAGGAATAAACTTTTCTGCCATTGTTGGCGCACATAAACGTAAAGGAACTCTCAGGTTTATACATGTATATGTACGAATCATTGACGGTAAGAAGAATATAAAGCAATAAACAAATGGGTGATATCCTTTATGACTAACAGTTATATATGGTAAGTAGTGGGCTCAGTGTCACAACTTTGGTGAATTGTAGAAAATACGAATTTCTCTTCGGTTGAGGTTTCCGACCCGGTTTAGTGATAGAGAGTAGACCGGGTGGCAGGCCTCACATGCAGTGGTATTCTCAGCCCTCCTCTCATCGACTCATAGTGAATCGCCACTGTGTTGTCTAACTCAACATCAAGCACAGTGTTATTTGGTCCTGGGAGTATATACTAATATATCGCAGGCAAGGGAAAAGCATCATTGAAATCATCAATGTCTGCGGCTGTCAACACAGAAGTGGCTTCTTGAATCATGACCGCAGAAGTGTCAATCCCTTTTACCCGAGTGGCATTTCGCTCAATCGCCATCACTGCTATGTAAGTTGGGATTAAAAATCTAAATTTTGAACTCTGCCCTAATCAACGATTATGGCATTTCAGGTTTCTTCGAAGAAATACAAATGGAGGGGTGGTAAATTGAAGAGGCACTTACCTGATTCTGGTCAAAATTGTTGAAGGAAGAAGCACTTTGTTCTGAATCGCCCACGAAATCGCTTCCGAAATCGCTCTGCACTTAGGGTTTCAACGTTCTCGAGTTCGCACGAGGAAGACGAAGTGTCGGGTTTCAAAATTTATAAAGGAAGGTGATGGGACATTCGTTACTTAAGCGGGAAACAATTTGGAAGCCCAACGGACTGCGGGCCCACATCATTAATTCAGGTCCAATTCTTCCATGCTGTGTTTTATTTAAAATTATGACGAGGCGACGTCATTTTAAGTTGGAGGGAGGGCCTGACGCCACGGGGCATTTTGAAACCTGACGCCATGACATATTTTTGGGCATTGACACCATGATTTACTTCTTGACGCCATGGTGTGTTTTCAACTGATCTTCATTTACCAGTTTCGTGTGTTTTCTTCTTAATGTAGTTTATTTTTATGTTTTAGCATTTGGTTTTTTCTATTTTTAGCTTACTTAGTCTTGTATTCTCATGATTATTTTGCATTCCATCTTTTTGCATTTGTTCTTCTCCTTAGTATTGGTAACACCAGTTGCACTTACGACCATGTCCAAACTATGAAGTTAAGAGTGATACACTTCACCTTCGCCATGGTAAGTTAGTCTTAAAACCTTGTGAGGATTGAGCCTTTCAAATCTTTCCCTTGAGTGCTAATTCTTTCTCCTCGCTAAAATTTTGCTCATCATGAGTCTCTGCTTTCTACATGTAATCTCATGTTTCATTCCATGTTAAAGGTGAGAACGTTATCTGAAGCATCATTTAACATAATACTTTACATTTGGTTACGCCATGGATATGAAGTTAGGCATTTCTTGAAAATTTTGAGCCTCTACCATCCTTCTTCCAAACACAATTTCCATCCAGATCCATTTGAGCCTGATTGGAGGAAACCATTTTTTGCTTTAAACTACAAAATATACCAATCATCAAGTTGGGGGGGGAGATTGAAGCTTTGAAGGAGGTAGAAGTTACTCATGGCGCTGACAAAAAAAGCTCTGCCAAGGCCATATTGGAGCTCTGAAATTGAAAAAAGAAAGAAGATCCTACAAGGGGTAAAAGCAAAGTTCCCCACCAATTTGAAGTGAAAAAAGGATTTTCTCTATGAAAAAAAAATGAAAAGAACTACTTTGAGCTCCAGGGAAGCACAAAGATGGTAGATAAATTTAAAAGTTAGTGAAAAAAAAAAATCCTCTATTCTCACCACTGCCACAGTTCAAAAAGTCTGGCAGGGATCATCGCCATGGGGTTAACTGAAGTCATAAGAAGGGAATGTGTTGTTTTTCAAAGATTCTACTCAGTTTAATGTGCCTGAGTTCCAATGATACATCTGAACCCAATCTAAAGCACATCACTTCCCTTTCATTATAAGCTTTTTAAGTCCTACTGATCCTTGGTGTAGTCATTAGTTTTGTATGAATTGCTAATTGCTTATTCTCATTCTTTAATTTCCCGTCTATGAGATTATACACATTAAATGAGCTTCGTTGATTGAGTCATGAAGGTGTGTGGAATATTATTTATTCCTTTACATAACTTCCACCACACACCAAGAGAGTGTTCTTTGTGAGTAATGTACCCATGTTTCTTGAGAGCATCAACATGACCATGTGAGAAGATTGACTACCCTTGGTGAAAATGAAGTGTTACTACCCAATGACATGGAGCTTGGACCTCTGAAGATCGTAACATTGGTGTATCATGTTACTCTTGAGATTTGCATTTGTATTTTGGTGTGATTTGTATTCTTCTCATGATTTCATTTGTACTAAGTAGCTTATCCTTTTTCCTGATCCTACACTCTGATTTTCACCATTTATATTCCATCTGTACCTTTGCTCGAGGACTCGCAAAGAGTCAAGTTGGGGGGAGTTGATGTAGCCGTGAAATGGCAACATTACCTTACCTTTTACATGTGCTACGTCCCTTATTCTATCTTCTTATGTAGTGATCTATGCCTCTTTTCTAGTATTTCTTCGGTTTTATATCAGTTGGAGAAATCAAGGCAAGTAGACGCCATCATTAGAGCAAAGGGTGGAAAAGCAGCTAAGTTGGGATATGGAGCCATCATAATTCCTGAAGGTTGATCCTGGAGGCAAAACTTCCAATCTATCTCAAATAACCTTCAAAGATGACCCTCAAATTATGACAACTAGAGGAGCTAAGAATCTCTCAATCCACTCAACTGCCGCCATGAAGCTGACTAGCTCTACTGAAGTAATGGCGATGATCATCCTTAACTTGAGATTCAGAGATTCAATCTTATCATCTCCAGTGCTCATGGCCCTCATTTAACATTGATAACATCCTGTGGGGCCATAACTTCCATACAACAAAGGTGATTCTTTAGAAATGTCCCTGACGCCACGGAGCTGTTTGGTTTCACCAAGCCGTGGCGCCACTATGACCTAACTTGCTATCTAAGGATTCAACATTGGCGATCCGGATTCTAAACATGTCCATTTGATCTACTGAAGCTTTCCATATGGTCAAATCATTCATCGGATCTCTCAAACTCCCTGGAGGAAGAACCGTCGCCTCAGCCTCAATGGCACTGGTACTGAACCATATAGCAGTGGCGACGGTTGATCTTAGCTCCTTATCCGAGATTTTTACATGATGCCCTGAATGATGCAAGGTCTTCTATGATGTTAAGAAGATGAACCATGGTGTCCTATCTGATGTTGGAGACGTCCTTCTCAAGGTAGATGACCTTGACACCATGGCGATACTCAGTCACTGTGAGATCATGACGAGGCCTATTCCTGCCTGACGCCACAGGGGTCGACGCCACAGATGCTGTTGCCCCGCCTTTCTGACCTGGCCAAGCAGTTGAATTTCAGTTCTAGATTTTCCTCCTACTTTCAAGGCTACTCTCAGAGGATTTTCTGGTTGGAACTGAAGCACGAATCTCTCAAGGATAAGGATGAACCTGGACGCATTTACTCCTCCTCGGAAGTCTATAAATAGCATCCAAGCTGCAGCATTTCAAAGTATCGATCTTCCGCACGAGTACTCGAAGCTATACACTTGCTAAGACACCCTGTGAGAGAGGAGTGAACAGAGTGATAGTGGCTGTTTTAGTAGGAGTCGATCCACACTTATTAAAACCACTGTGACAGAGTAGGATCAGAGTGTGTAAATGATCTGTTGATCATCTTTGAACCTTTGCGTTCACCATTTTAATATAAGCATTTACTTTCCTCGCACTTTACTGTCTTTTCTCTACATTTCCAATTCTCAAGCATTATTGCAATCGTATTCCTTCATAGCCGTGGAATCAGTTCTGATCACCTCCAAGGTTAATTCTACGGAAGTCAGTAAGCGATCTTTAGGATCGATCCTGCCTCACTGCTGATTCATAGTACTTGAGTTGGTTGTTGAGTGGCACTTATCGTAGGGGCTTGCACTTTAGAATTTGCACTTTAATTTACTGCGATTTACATTTCAAGCTTTTATATTTTCTCGTCATCACTTAAATTGAATCACTTCACTGATTTTAAGAGTTGTGGAATTTTTAAACACTGTTACGGATAATTCCCTGAGGATCGATATTTTTATTACTACTAATGAGGCAGTTCACTTGCTGCTAACTACTTTCGTTTGGTCAAGTTTTTGGCGCCGTTGCCGGGGAGTTCATCTTCGGTAACAGTTTGTCAATTCTATGATTTTTAATCCAGTGAAAATTTAATTTTTGTTTTATTCTTTATTCTTTGTTTTCTTCGCGTCTGAGAGTTGGTTTTTGGATTTGTCATTTGCAATTGAGAAGCCGTTGCTATCTTGTGTATGATCACAAGGTCTAGGAAAGAATCAATCTTTTCTCTAGACCATGAGATTGAAAAAACCGCACGTCACCCAAACCAAACAAACCCAATCCTCAACAATCAATATGGCTGACGGAGAGAATGCAGCGAATAATGTCGTCCGCCCACTGTCTGACTATGGTTTGCCCACTTTGCAGGGGATATGACCAATGGTGGTCAGACCAGCCGTGGCGGCATAAAATTTTGTGCTAAAGGGGTCCACAATCCAACTAGTCCAGAACCATGTTCAATTCCATGGTTTGCCGATGGAAGATCCTAACGAACATATCACTGAGTTTCTGGCCATTTGTGACACTGTGAAATACCTGAACGTTTCGGATGATGCCATCCATCTATGCCTTTTCCCTTTCTCTTTAAAGGACAAGGCGAGGTCTTGGCTAAATTCTTTACCCGCGGATAGTATTACGACGTGGAATGATTTAGCGGGAAAATTTTTGAAAAGATACTTCTCTCCCCTCAGGACCTCCATGTTGCGTAATGCAATTTCTAACTTTGTGCAGGAGGATAATGAGTCTCTTTACGAAGCATGGGAGAGATTTAAGGAGGCTCTACGGGCCTGCCCTCATCATGATGTGCCTGTTTGGCAGCAGCTCCATATATTCTATTGAGGCCTAAAAGGTAATTTTAGGGCTATGATTGATGATGTTGCTGGCGGGTCCTTTATGAAGAAAAACCAAAATGATGCATGGGCCATCTTGGAGGATATGGCAACTAACATTTACCAGAATGACTCCACGAGGGTCATCGCGTCAAATTCTAGGAGGGCGGCGCCAGTGGCTAGTTTAGAACCAGCATAACCTTTATTTGATCCTGAAACCCTTACTTCACTAACTTCGCAGCTACAGACCCTCAACACCAGACTTTCAACATTGGAAGTAGCTGCAATACCGACGGGGCCCTGTCCACACCATGGCGGCGTTAGCATTCAAGACCAAGCTGACGCCCAGTTTGCTGAGCCTCAATATTTAGAAGCTGAAGAAATCGATCCCACTGAAGAGCTCGTGAATTACATTCGGCAAAATGGCCAGCAGCAGCAGTACATCCCATGAAGGGGAAATAATCTACTTTCATGGCAGGGGAGAAACTACGAAAATGCTCAACAACAAGCACCGCTGCCACAGCAGCCGGCGCTCCTGCCACAATATGCATCAGGATCCCGTCCACAGGGGCATGTGCGACCCCAACAATAACAACCTCAATATCAGCAACAGCAACAGAGGGCGTACAGAGCGCCACCACAACAACAGCAGTACTACCAGCCTCAACAGTATGTTCAGCAGCGGCAATATGCCCAGCCTCCCCCACAGCAACAACAACAGCAGCAAGCACCACCTCCACAACAAAGGCCATCCACTGAGGATTTGCTGGCCCAATTCATTACATCTTGTAACACTAGGATGCAAAATCAAGATGCTGCCATCAAGAACCTGGAAACACAATTGAGCCAGATTGCCAATCTGTTAGGAAACCGTGCACATGGCACACTTCCTAGCAATACCAAAAATAATCCCAGGACGGATCTGAAGGCCATAGAGCTCAGAGGAGGGAAGATGCTCCCTACAAACACTGGGGCGCCGCCAAAGAAATCCGATGCACCACCACCCATGGCGTCACCTACCTATGTTGATTCCTCGTCTGATGAGGAAACAGAAGTGCTGCCCCAGGAGAACAACACCAAGAAGGCTATTATAAATCAAGACTCCTCGTCTGAAGTGGAGCGGCCTCCATAAAAGAAGGCCAAGAAGAAGAGTAGTCGTGCGCCTGTGGCGGTAGAGTCGAAGAAAAGGAAGGATAAGGGAAAGCAAGTTCAAAAAGAAGTGGACATCAACAAGCTACCCTTTCCTCAAACCGCTAGGAAGAATGTGCTGGACATGTCACACCCCACCCCGGGTGGACCGGCGTACGTCCCGTGGACCCGACCACGAACCGTACAAGCCTAAACCCAACCACACTAACCAAAGGTCCAAACATCATCAGATATAAATAAAGTCTAAACCGGGTCTCCAAAAGGACCAAAGGTCAAACCACATGCAACGGGTGAAGTCTCAAATCATGAATCATAAATACTA
>JAOWBR010163406.1:0-12071 GCA_028571145.1 Dionaea muscipula
GTTTTGAGAAAACAGAAAACAGAAAATTCAAACCAAACATGTTTTCTGTTTTTTGCAAAACAGAAAATAGAGAAAATAGAAAACTGTCCAAACCAAACAGGGCCTAATTTTTTAGGATTTCAACTCAATACTATGGCAAACAAAGAAATCAAGTTTGATTTTTTTTGTTTTTTTGACGACGCAATCAACAACTCAATTTCACTTGAGGGACGCAACGACAAATCAGATTAAGAAACAAAGGAAGCAAACAAGAAGACGACACGAAGAAATTCAAGAAATGCAAATATATGATGACGGAAATGATATTCAAGACATGATAAAGATAGACAAGTCTAATTTGAATCGAGCTCTGATACTAACCTGTACAAATCCGGTCGACTGGCGATGAAATCCGATCGAGATTGAAAAATTCGGGATCTCTTCAAATTGGTTTGGATGGATCCATGACCCGATGACCCTTAATTTATTCGAACCTAGGCAAAAGAACCAACAACCGAGGACAATCAATGGATATGAATTAATTCTTGGAAGTAAGGGCGTCACAAACGAGTACGACGACTCGATCGATAAGTTAAGGTGATCGGTCGTAGTTCTTTCGATTGTTCTCAAACTCCAAAGGAATCGAAAAGAAGTGTTTTTCCTCTCTTAATATTGTCAAAAGTTCGTCCATAAACAAACCCTAGGAGTATTTATAGAGTTCATTAGAAAAAATCCTAAAAACGTTGAAAATAACAACGTTCGCGCCTCGGACAGACGGCAGCGACCTGAATCGCCTGTTAGGTCGCCAGAACGAGACCAGAGAAAAACCTACGAAAACGTCTAAGCTGCAGATCCCGACAGAAGGCTTGGTAGGCGGGTCAGGTTGCCTCTATGAGGACGCTACAAAGTACAGAAACGGGCGAACTTGCAGATCTGAACAAATGATTTAATAGGCGGGGCAAGGTCGCTTGTGGGGCCGCCTGTCAGACTGCGTTTGAGCTGCGGCCATGCACGGACGGCCTGACAAGTGGGTTAGACTACCTGTTGTGGCCAAAACCTATTGTTGAACGCCTACCAGAGTCTACGTCTCTTCCACACGAACCAAAGTCACTCTCCAACACGATGAGTCATTGTCACAAGTACGAGTTTGTTGTGCTAACATGTCATGAACCATCCCAAGCATAGAAGGTTGAATCACTCGAGCCCGAGCCCACGTAACCGATCCCGTAGGAATTTGGGCTAACTTGTCATCACCGGTCAAGCCAGATGGGATCACGTCAAGGTGAATGTACGGTGTTACTTGAAGGGAGTGAATAAGAAATGGGGAGATCTATAAGCAGATCGGGGTGGCACCGGACACCGGTAGTTAATAAGATGAGAGGAGCGTCTACGTTAGGCGGGTCACTTATGAAGTACATTGTCGGATGTGCCATTATGTTGGAAGATGGGAGGAATAGGGACGATCGAAAAAAACTTGGTGTGAATTGATTCGTATATACCTGAACATGTTACAATTTATTATAGCGAATGCTTTGCATTGAGAGGAGTGAAAGATGCGGATACGTGTGTTCGACTGAGTCATGGAGCCGGGGGGGCTAGTGGGGTCGGTCGCCCTCCTATGAAAAAAAACTCGTTAGTAGTATATTATAAAAATGTACAAAAAAAAAATTTATATGTATTTTATTGACCTCCGCTCCTCTAAATTTTATAAGTCTGCCCTCTAAACTTTCGCCGTCTGTATGTGATTCCTGACTCCGTCCTTTCGACTCCACCTAGTAAGTAATGGTGCGGATGATCCGAGATCACATAAAACTCGTGAAATACTCTTCTACACATCAATACCAATTTCGATCCTAAGAACAATGTATTCGGCCTACACCACTACAAATATTACGGATTTTATTTTCTTTTCTCTATCATATACTGAATAATTTCTAGTCAATTAGTACTAACTGAAAGTGATATTTAGTCTTCGTTGACCTGTTCATACGATCAGTATTCTTTGTTTCACATAGAGTGGGCCGTGGCAAAGATTTTCATAGATTGGTCAATACTCAATTGGTGTAAGCAAAGGGAAAATGAATAATGGCTTTAATTTTGACTTCGTTGACGTCAAGTCAAGGAGTTAACGTTACCATAAATCTTGGAAAAAAAAAACTCTAAAATCTATGGGTTGAGTCGTTTGAAAAAGAAGACACTTACCACTTGATCTAATAATTATTAATCACAATTTTTTTTTCCTGATGGGACTAGCTAGTATATTATACCGCGTCATATAAGGTTTACTTGCTTGCTTAAATATTATAACGATCTCTCCAATTTAACACCTCGAGATCACCTCTAATATCGTTTGCTATCTCTCTTTAGGATCGTGAGTTGGATATCTTTTTAATCAAGTTCAAGTCAACTTCGACTTATCTCGTGAGCGATCTTTTTACAGGCCCAACCGACCGAACTTGATTCTCGAGCTCTTTGATATTAGCCTATACTTTTCTGAATACAACAAACATATCAATCAAATATGAGAAAAGATAACAATGCTAAAATATACCATTACATCACTTATAATAAATTAATACTATTCATGATCAAAATATAGCAATGTTATTGCCAAAATGTCTAGTTCCCTTCGGTTGCTATACCCATGACGGAATTACAATCAACATAGCTATTTTTTCCATAAAACTACACTTAGAAAAAAAAAAAACAAAAAAGAGAGAAACTACAAATTATAAAGGAACATATTGAGGAAAGTATTAATGCTAGCTTTGAACAACTAAAGGGCTAGACGATCACGATTCACCGAACAATTCTAGGGAGCCCGACTAATTTTTCCGGAAAAATCCCGCCCCCTTACAACATGTTTTTTTTTTTTTTTTTTTTTTGTTTCATTCATTGTAATGCATTGATAATGGGGTAAAAAAAATAAAAAAATACGAGCGGGATTTTTGCGAAAAAAAAGTCGGGCTCTCTAGAATTGTTGCGATTCACCAGTGCCGAAAGTCCAAAAGGGTTGATGACACTGTCTTGTTGTGTAGGCCCCATTCAAATAGTATTCTCCCAAGGTGGAGTGAGACTGTGAGAGTGGGAATTCTAAGAGTGAAAATAACATATAAATTTTTTCCCGCAATCAGGATTTTGCATCCATATGGGCCTGCCCATGTACGGGCCAGACGAATGCTATTGGGCCGTGCTCGCCCCAAAGAATATATTTGTCATGAAATTAAGTCAAAATTCGAATGCAAAATCAACAACCGTACCGTACGACCTGTGTAGATTCTGTATAAGCAGAGAGGGAGAAAGAGCACGCTAATTATTTATAGTAATTAATATTATGGTCAAACGAATCTTTGATTACAACATTAGTAATTGAATGCTCAGATTAATTTAGTTAATGTCAAAGTGGTAATCCGCTATCTTATTGAAGTCCTTTTTGCATATTTAATTTTGTATAGGAAAAAAAAAATGGATATGAAGAATGCAAATTGACTAGTCATGTAGGGTCTAGCATAGCTTAGCTTATAGCTGTTATACAACCAAAATAGAATCTGCAGGAAATGAAATGACCATGAAAATGTACCGATTAATCATTATACCTTCTTGCAGCTTCCATTAATCACTGCATGGGGTTGGGGATGGGAAATTGATTTGCATCTCGTATCAATCCTGCTACTCTTAGAGCATGTATATTGGTGCATTCACTTTCTTCTCTCACTATTCATCCTTTATTTTTTCATCCACACTCAAACAATCATTATACAACTCTCTCACTATTCACCTACTACATATCTTCAAATTTTCACCCTCCTCAACATAAAACTCGACTTTTTCATATTCTCTTTCATCCTCCTCAAACAATTATTACACAACTCTCTCACTATTCACAAATTTATATAAAAACAATTCTCATCCACATTCAAAAAATTTCTACAAATCATTACACAATTCTCTCACTATTCATCCACTCAAAAATCCTCTAAAACTCATGTACCAATGTACATGCTCTTACACCCTTCACCCCTCATAAATTGGACTTTGTACCTGAGCGAGATGTGGAACGGGATGCTGATGTGTGACGTGTAGTATTATTCGTTGGGGATGAGACTCATCCTCATCTCTTTCTTTTCAGTTTTCATAGTCAAAAAGGTCAATCCACGCTTGCTAATTTTTTGTATTGTAAGTTTGGGGGTTAAATTTGATGACCGACCGTCAATCAACATCTATCAACGACCATCGCCTTCGCTTGCCACCGCCCCTATCACTACCACCTTTATCCAATATAGGGAGCATCATTTCGTCTAGTCTCTCAATTTAGTTTGATAAGAGACACGACAGATTAATAATCCAATGACCAAAAGAAGTAACCAAACATCGGATAAGAGGACATCTCAAATTATTAATCCAATATGGATACCCTATCAATAAAATTAACATGATCTAATTGTTTCATTGGAACATATATTCACTCTTTAAGTTAGAAAATGCTTATTTTTACCACGTGTATAATTTATTGACTGATTTAATGACTGAAAATTATGGATGCGCACATTGAAGATACTCTTAAGCAGCAATGTACATCGTATAGCATCAGATGTACATAGGTACACACTAAGTGCATCTATATCAACATCTTCAAATTTTTCTCCAAATTAATTAACCTATAAAGTTCAATTTTATTTTTAGTTACTCACTATCTAAAATCTCAAAAAATCATTTTCTCTTCATTCTCTTCTCTATTAAAATATTTTTTTTTAATTAATTAATTGGAAAATAAATGGAGAAAGGTTGGTGGAAGAAGAAGTGAACAAATAGTGACAAATACTAAAATAAGTGATAAAGAGTAAATAATGACTAACTACTTTTATTGAGCAACTGCTAACAATTTATTTATTTTTTTGGTTAATATAGCTAGGGTGATGGAATAATATTTTTAAATTTTTAGCTAAATCTACCCTTTATTTTGGCGAAAAATACATTTACAAGGGCCATATATTGATGCTTTTATGGATGTGATTCATGTGAATATTGATAAAGATCACGATCACAAGATCAAGGACGATCACAAGATCAAGGAGCTTTCCAATATCAATCTCCAAGTGCCAAGAGATGTCTGGAGCGAGAAGTAGTCAGGCAAGGAGTTCGGGAGGTTGGATTCCGGTGATCCATAAGAGAATTCAGAGGGAATATTCGATGATCCGAGGCAGAAGGAGTAATCTGATCACGTTATTCATTGAGGATATCCTTGATTCCATGAAGTACTCGGATATGTATAAGCTATACGCTAAGTTTGGAGTGGTAAGAGATGTATTTTTACCGAGAAAGCTAAGTAAGTCGGGAAAGAGATTTGGTTTCATCACATACGACTGTCCAGTTGTTGCGGAGGTTGCTATCCAAAAAACAAATGGTGTATGGATTCATGACAAGGAGCTGAGAGTGAAGTTTGCAGATCTTTATAGGAAACAGGGTGGGAAGTGGCAGAGGAAAGATAGCAGCATGGCAAGAAGGGTGAATGTGATAGGTCCTTTACCAGTAAGGAATATGAAGAATCAAGTAAGCAAGGTTGTTCATACTCAAATGAATAGATTGGGATGGCCAGACTCGGCACAAGACCGAGTAGTAGGAAGGGAAGAAAGGACCAGTACGGGTAAAGATTCCTACGCCAAAGCGGTATTAAAGGGTTTATCATCGTAGGAGGAAATCCCTACGATTAAAGTGGATACAATTAGCAATGGATGGCTATATAGAAGTGTTGTTGCTACGTTTGCAGAGCATCGTTCAACTGAGTATTTGTTAGACTCTTTTATGAACGAAGGTAATGGAAATCACTTGGTTAGAAGATAATGGGGAATAAGAAGATTCTTATAACATTTCAATCTGACTCGGAGATGAGAATATTCATTGAAAATCATAGAACCGAGAAGTTCTACTGATTTAGTTCAGTGAAACCGTGGTCAGTCACGACAGAGTGTAGTTCTGATAGAGAGGTTTGGTTGTCTTGTTACGGCGTTCCTGTCCACGCTTGGAATGTCGGTACATTCTGCAAGATTGGCAAGGTTTGGGGCGATGTTGTGCAGGTTGAGGATGATACAGCAAAATGCGTGAGAGTCGATATTGGAAAAATCAAGATTTCAACTCACCGTTTGGAACCCATTAATCATAAAATGAGATTGATGGTTGGGACGATTCTGTATGAAATCAGGGTAGCCGAGGAATAGGCAGTATTCATTTGCAACTCGGATTTCAGTTGCGGATGCATCTGTCACGTGAAGGAAGATGAACGACCTCACTCCTCAGAGGTTGTGGAAGATGATGATGACGTGGAAGGGGATGGGAATCTTCGAACGTAAAGAGGTGTATGTAATGATTCAAGTTCATTCATTATAGCATCCCAGGATGTCAGAAGCGTGCATAGGGAAGGGAATGGGGTAACAAACACACAGAAATCGAGGGGCGAGGAGCCGAGAAGGCACGATAGGTCTGCGGAAGTCTCAGAGAAGCATTTTGTTGAGGACCAGCCTCACGTGAGTGTAGGAAATGAGTTAGCAGTGGTTGCCGAGAGTAATGATGTACAGGGATTTTTACTGGATAGTGGGCCCGATCATTCGTGGCCCAAGAATAAGTGTCTGGGTCCAGTTCAATAGTTGCCAACACAATTGGGGGGGCCTTTGCAGGATTTTGAACCTGGTGTTTTTAGGCCTATGAGTAATGTTATCGGTCCGGTTTTCAACTACGAAAAGGAATTAATTTAGAAGTTGTACTTGGGGACCGCATGGTCATCACAAATGATAATCGATCAAGAACGATGCCAGGTGATTCGCACATGGAAGAGGGCCACATCGGGAAGAGTTCATCCATAAAGGGAATGCAAATTGGAGAAGGAAGTGGTCGATATTTACAGATCTCAAACAGCATTGCCACAAAGGAATTATCGGAAGTTGTATTTGCAAAGGTCGTTGGTTTTGAAGACGTTCGTGAACAGAGCAAAACCATTTCGCCAGAGCCGCTGAAAATGTGTGGGGAGAGCAGGCCAAGAAAGAGGGGAAGGCCCAAGAAAAAGAATGTGTTCGTCAAAGCGGTGAACATGGCAGTGGACAATTCTAATTCCCTCCTTCTAGCAGCTGGAAGAAACAGAAACATGGCGGAGTCTGAGTTAGATGAAGCCAATAGAGTGTGGAATTTTAGAATAAATTTAAGGTTGGTTTCTTCTACTCCAGATCCTAAGTTGGTTGTTAAAATTGTCGAGATTTTAGGTAATGGAGACATGGGAACCAAGACACAAGGCTAACGTATAGTTAGTGTGGAGATATACAGGATTAATTCAGTTGACATGAGGATACTTTCGTGGAATTGTAGAGGTTTGAGGAATGTCCGTAAAAGACGGTTGTTGAAAAGGCTGATTAAAGATAGGAAAATAGATATGGTCCTTCTTCAGGAAACAAAGAGGAACGTGTCTGATAGGAGATTCGTAGGTTCATTTTGGCCGGGAGAGGATTTTGAGTATATGGATATTGCATTGGATAGTTTATTGGGTGGTTTACTATGCGTTTGGAACTCAAAGATATTTTCTTTGTTAAGCTGGGTGGGTAATAGATCCGTGGTTTCGCTTGAAGGAGTAGTTAACAGGGAGTTTAGGTGTTCAATCTTCAATGTTTATGCTCCCTGCTCACCGACTGGGAGGAAGGCTCTCTGGAATTCCATTTACGGATGGAAGGATATGTTCACACAACTGTGGTGCATAGCAGGCGATTTTAATGAAATCAGGCGTATAGGTGAAAGAAAGGGATGCACCAGGAGAGATGCATCGATGAGGGATTTCAATGATTTCATTGATGCTCTGGAATTGGTGGACCTACCATTAAAGGGAAAAAAGTACACTTGGAGCAACTCAATGACAGGACAACGGTGGAGTAGATTAGATAGGTGTTTAGTTCATCCGGAGTGGTTACAGCATTTTAGATGCAAGCAATGGGGCTGACCCAGATTTCTTTCAGATCATTGCCCGATTCTTTTGGTCAGAGATGACCGAGATTGGGGACCGAAACCTTTCAGATTCATTAATGCTTGGATGCAACATGGCCAATTTATGACCTGTGTAAAGGATAGTTGGCAGAAGTCAGGGACTTGGGATGGGCAGGGTTTCGACTTTTCAAAAAGTTGCAGCAACTCGGGCTAGACATGAAAGAGTGGAATAGAATTGAGTTTGAAAACATTGAGGATTCCATTCGACAAGCGGACCTCCAAATTCAGGCTTTGGAGTTACTGTCTAAAGATAGGGATTTAATTTCTGATGAAGTGAAGTTGAAGGTTAAACACCTCAAAGACAAACAGAAGCTACAGATGACTTTGGATAGGATTTGGCATCAGAAGTCTAGATTTGAGTGGTATCTAGGAGGAGATAAAAACTCAAGGTTTTTCCACGCCATAGCTAATCACCGACAGAACGTGAACATCTTGCATTCCGTTCAAAGAAATGGGCAGTTGATAGAAGATCCCGCGCAGATGAAAGCAGCAGTCCATGATTATATCAGGGATCGGTTCAGCAAATCGTGGAAAATTAGACCAGGGTTTGTGGATGGCTTTGGACCTAAATTGGAGACCACTTTTGCAGATTCGCTTGAAGCTCCGTTCATATGTGAGGAAATTTGGAGGGTTGTTCAGAGTTGCAATAGTGAGAAAGCTCCAGGGCCGGATGGCTATAATTTAGGCTTCTTCAAACAGTGCTGAGAGATGATTAAGAAAGACATTGTAGCTTTTTTTCTTGAGTTCTTTAAGAATGGAAAAATTATAAGAGGTCTTCGATCGTCCTTCATCATATTGATCCCTAAAAATGATTATCCTGCCTCTTTAAAAGATTATCGCCCGATTAGCCTGGTGGGAAGCATTTACAAAATTCTGGCCAAAGTTTTAACTAACAGACTTAAAGTTGGTATTCACTCGATAATTGGGGAGGTTCAAGAAGCTTTTGTTGGAAGTCGGAATATATTAGATGGGGTCCTCATTGCTAATGAGGTGATTCATTGGTTGAAATCTAAGAAGAGACCTGAAATTATCGTGAAGCTTGACTTCGAAAATGCGTATGACTGTGTCAATTGGAATTACCTATTTAATATGATGAGGTTGATGGGCTTCGAGGATAGGTGGATCGGGTGGATGAAATCATGTGTTTCAGCAACGAATTTCTCTGTGCTCGTGAATGGCTCACCTACCGGCCTTATGCATGTGGGAAAATGCATCTGTCAGGGGGATCCTCTTTCCCCACTTTTGTTCATTATAGCAGCCGAGGGACTTAATTGGATGTTGAAGAGGGCTAAGGATATGGGATTGATTAAGGGAATCGAAGTTGGAGCAGGGGGGTTGAGATTGACTCATCTCCAATTTGCAGACGATACGATTTTGTTCTGCAAAGATAGTGTGGAAGAAATTCAGAAATTCAGATTGATTCTTTTATGCTTTGAAATCATGTCAGGACTTCGGGTAAACTTTCAGAAGAGTGTTGTTTGTTGTTTGGGTATTTTAAAGGATAAGGCAGAGGTTTTAGCAGGTGTTATGAGATGCTAAGTTCGGTCGTTACCATTCAATTATTTCGGATTCCTGCTTGGGGCTAACCCACGATTAATTAAGACTTGTAAACCGGTAGTGTATAGGTGCAAGAATAAGTTGGCATCATGGAAACGTAGATTCTTATCTATGGCCGGTAGATTAACATTAATCAAGGCTGTGCTTTCTAGCCTTTCGACGTATTATCTGTCGTTGTTCAAAATGCCTGAAGGGGTCGCTCAGGAGATTGATAAGCTTAGAGCAGGGTTCCTGTGAGATGACTCTGCGGATAGGAAGAAAATTCACCAGATTGGTTGGAGTACAGTCACTAGAGATAAGAGTTCAGGGGGGTTGGGTGTTAAAGATTTGAGGGTAATGAATGAGTGTCTCCTATTCAAGTGGTTGTGGAAATTCGGTCGTAATCGGTTTTCCCAATGGAGAAAGGTTATTTATGAGGTGTACAATGTGGATACTAGAGATTGGTTTATATGTAGGAGTTCGATTAGAGGCAATGTGTCTTCAGTTTGGCACAATATTTTAGGGATCGAGGAGAGGTGTCCAGATCTTTGGGAGTTTTTTCACAATAATGTATATCTGAAAGTTGGTAATGGTGTTTCAATTAGATTTTGGCATGATCGCTAGGTTGGAGATCATCCTTTGAAACACCTCTTTCCCTGGGTATATGCTGCAGTTGTTGATGGCGATTCATCTATAGCCAGGTGTGTGCGTGATGAGGCAGGCGAGAGATGTTGGGTTTTCAATTTTAGAGTCCGTTTAGGTGCTAGATAAAACACACAGTTGTCCTGCCTTCTATCTTTGGTTGGTCGACCTCCTGTGCTGAGAACATACAATGATGAGTTTTGTGGATTGAGAGATTTACATGACGGTTTCTCGATTAAAAGGGAATATGCTTGGCTAGTGGGATCCCCAGGGAGGATGTCTGATGACCTTGAGATTATTTGGAATAAGGTTACCCCCCCAAGGGTCCAGACTTTTGGGTGGACTGTGTGGCATAAACGGGTTAAAACTTTGGTTTTGCTACAATCGCGGGGTATTGGTATTGAGAATGTTCGATGCATTTTCTGTGGATTGGATGAGGAGTCAATTGACCACTTTTTTCTTCATTGTAAATTTGTGAGGTGTATTTGGATATGCTGCTGTAGGTGGTGCGGTGTTGTATGGGTTGTGCCTCCCTCAGTTCAGGGTCTTCTCCAGGGTTGGAGAGGGTTTTATGTTAAAAAAAGGCTGAGATTACTGTGGAATGTGATTTCAGGGACCGTTTTTTGGTATGTATGGAAATGTAGAAAAGAATTTCGATATAATAATGTCACACCAAAATGGGAAGAGTTGTCGGAGTTTATAAAATTTCAATGTGCTCTTTGGTTTAGCACATCTTCATCTCAGAAAGATTGTAATGTCAATGATCTCATGTATAAGTTGGATTGTGTGTTCTAGAGGTTGTGGATTATTGGCTTTAATCTGAGAGTGACTGCCCCTCATGGCCGATGTCTAGATGTTATCCTACAGATGGTTGTTGTGTTCTGATGAGTTTGGTTTCGGGCTCAGTGTGGAGTTGTAGCGCAGGGCCAAATGATGGCGTTTTTGCTTTAGCTGATGTGAGGATTGTGCTTTATTTCCAGATTTGATCATGGACTCATCATGGTTTAAAGGTTGATTGTGTTCTGGTTTCATATTTGATTGTTGAGGGTGAGATTTTAACACGGTTTGCTCATTCACTGGAGACAGATATTGTGATAAGCCATTGTTTGGCATGGGTGGGTTTTATAGCTTTCCTGATGTTTATTTTCTTCATCACTGGTGGGTCTCTTTGGTTTCCTTTGTTTGTTGTTTTACAGGCGCTTTTCATTGTCACCAATTCACTTTGATGAACATTCTTTGCTTCTGGTTCATCGCTGTGAGGATGCTTCTATGTGCGGGTAAGTTGAGCGACATCATAGTGAGATAAGTGCCACAATAGTAAGAGAGTTGTTCTATCTTTCCCTCTTCTCATTTCTTTGGCTTTCTCCTGCTGAGTCCTGGACTCAAGCACCTTGGGAAGCAGGGGTGGGTCAGGATATTTGGGTTTCATGAATGGATCCTTTTGGGGAGGTTAGCCACATCTAAAGGAAGGAGTGTCATATTTCGTGGTTAGAGTATCACTATATAGTGAGGAGTGCCACTGTGTAGTAGTGTGTGCGGATGTAATCTTGTTTCGTGTGTGAGGATTATGTTTTACTAGGTGAGTGGCTTTGGGATTGGGTGGCTTGAAGGAGGTTCGGTTCAGATTAACAACATCCATTGCTGTCGTTGGCTACATATCTTGGGGGTTGGGTCTGTGAGAACATTTAGTGAGAGAGGTTCAAAAGGTGAGATCGGGTCCACTGAGGGGTTAAAAGGAGAGGCGGGTTCACTGGTGAGGGAGTCGGGTTCGAATGTGCTTCCCTTTGCTTGGTGTTGGGGATTAAGGGGCGATGGAGCTTGTTATCGCCTGAAAATGAGCCAAGCGATACCACCTAAGGCTTGAGAACCGCTTCCGGTTGCCGAAGCAGGGAAAA
>JAOWBR010163417.1:0-16725 GCA_028571145.1 Dionaea muscipula
CACTTGGACAAATTATTAGACTATGTGTGCCCTTCAACGGACTGCAATTCTCCTAAAGCTTTTTCTAAGGCAAACTACCATACAATATGCATTCTAAACAAATATGCTGGCCTATGGATGATGTAGCAAATGTTGTTTTAATGTCTAAAACACCAGCGATAATGAATTTACAAAACGTATAACTAGTAAACAATGATCCATCATCAAAGTCATGATCACCAATCATTGAACAATAGTAATCCACGATGATCATCATTAACACCGAATTATGGATAATATAAACATGTATAGAATTACAAATTAGTGGCAAATGATTTTTCTTATAATTTTGCAGTGATGGGAAAACAGTTGGTGCCTGCCTTGATCGAAATGGCCTTCGCCCTGCTAGGTACTGGCGCACAAAAGACAATGTTGTCTATGTTGCATCTGAGGTATTCTTCTCAACTCTGTTTTTGCTTTTCTGTATGGAATTGGCTGGGTTCAAGCTAGTATACTAGTCTGCTTCAGAGTTTCTGGACCAATGAAGGCATGGTGACAGTACACTAATTCTGATAAAAAGTGCACATGTTAAATGAACTGTTAAAAAATATCATGTTAAGTGACTGTTGGTATACTTTCATGGTAATGACAGTTGTCCGCTAGTATTGTAATCTATCCTGGAAGTTAAAATCAGGTGACAGCAGAGGGTTAAATAACTCTCTCATTGTGCACGGATTTTTTGTTCATGAGATTAAGGTTTCGAGCTTGTTATCTTTGACATGGCTGCATGTGTGGCTAAAAGAACTTTTGAAAACTTTCTGAAGCTACAGTGATTAAATAGTCTCCAATGTGGAAACTACTGTTACTCTTGGTTGATTTTAAGCTCAGGAAACCCGTATTTATTTGTGTCAGTACCAGATGAGCTCACAAGGGACATGAGTTAGGATGATAGCTTGAAGAAATCAACCTAACTTCAGATTTCAGATCTGCAAATACACAGAGGAATTGGAGAGTAGAGAGACAAAATGGAAAACCCTTGTATTTCATCGATAGTTGATCTACAGGACTTACCCCTAGAATGTTTACATCAGAAGACCAAAAAAAAACCCAAAGGACCTGGAAAGCAAAAGGAACCAGGTTCCAGAACTAACCCACACAGACCAGGTTAGAATAATATTAGAACAAAACAAAGCATGCCTATTACTCCAACAATGCTTCCCTTAAGCATGATTTGGGAACACACAAAAATCTTCCTAATCGTTGAAAATCATCGAACTTGAGAGGTTTAGTTAAAATATCCGCCACTTGATCAAAGAAGGAATGTACGAGAGTTGCACGGAGTTATTTGCCACACATTCTCTTATGTAATGAGACTTGGTGTTGATGTGTTTACTCCTCTCATGGTGAATTGGATTCTTTGCTAAGACAATGACTAATTGATTGTCAATGAAGAGCTCGGTGGGATGACTCTGCACAAGCCGCAATGATGCCAGCAAATTCCGTAGCCAAATGGCATGATAGGTGCACGCTGCAGCTGCCACATATTTAGATTCACAAGTAGATAAAGTAACAATTGGCTGCTTCTTAGGAATCCAAGTAAAGGCCGAAGATCCCATGAAGAATAAAAAACCCGTGGTACTCTTTCCATCATCAACACAACCTCCCCAATCACTATCGCTAAATCCCATCAATTTGAAATTTGTAGAAAAGGTATACCATAATCCCATATCAACTGTACCCCGAAGATACCGAAGGAGTCTCTTCCCAGTTAACATATGAATGAAGGTGGGTGCCTCCATAAACCAGCTCAACATACCCACTCCGTATAAAATATCCGGCCGAGTGCAAGTGATGTATCTTAAACTTCCTAGAAGAATTCGAAAGTTTGTTGCATCTACTTTGTTTCCTGAATCATGTCTTGATAATTTTTCTCCACAAGCCATGGGGTCTTGAATCATATCAAATTTTGCTAACACCTTTCTAATATAGCCTTCCTAAGAAAGGTAAATACCTTCTTTGGATTGAAACACCTCTATTCCCAGATAATACTTCATCAAACCCATATCTGTCATCTCAAATTCTTGTATCATAGCATTTCTAAAATCTGTGAAGAGCTCAGGAACATAACCAGTAAATATGAGATCTACATAAATGCATACAATTAAAATTGTTGCCCTTCTTCTTCTCATATGCATGGCATGCTCAAATGGACATTTCATAAACCCCTCTGTCTGCAGGTAAGCATCAAGCCGCTCATTCCATGTTCTAGAGGCTTGTTTAAGTCCATACAATGCTTTGTGTAATTTCAACACTTTATCTTCTTTTCCGTTGGCAATGAATCCCATAGGTTGAGAAATGTAGACCTCCTCGTTAAGGTAACCATTTAGGAAGGCCGACTTAACATCCATTTGGTGAATTGTCCACTTGAATTGAGCTGCCATGGCTATTAGCAACCTGATTGTTTCTAGCCTTGCAACAGGTGCAAATATATCCAAATAGTCAACCCCATATCGTTGGTTATACCCTTTTGCTACAAATCTAGCTTTATATTTGACGATGTTCCCATCTGCACCTCTTTTAAGTTTATATACCCCCTTTACACCAATCACTTGATGGTTAGGAGGTAGATCAACCAAATCCCATGTGTTATTGTTCTGTATAGCTGCTATTTCTTCTTTCATGGCTTTTTTTCCAATTTTCATCCATTATGACTTCTTCATACTTCATGGGTTCACAATCAACCAAAAGACAAAATAAGGTAAAATCATGGGGGTTTTGAGTTACCTCACATATGTCTGGAAGAGATCTCATTCGAACAGGAGTTGAAGAGGCAGTAAGTCTTTCTTCTCTAGTGATTCCAACTACTTCTCTAGGAATGCCTTCATATGAATCTTCTCCTTCTTTAGATACTTGAACTTCATGCTCTTCAGGAAGGGCTGCTTCTTCTTGCTCTCTATGATCATCTCCTTGTTCTTGCTCATTAGTGACTTAGCTTGTTCTTTACTGCCCATGGTAGCAATGTGGATATCTTTGTTCTTCTTCTTTTTGCTGACCATTCCCATTTCCCATCTTCATCAAAATACACATCCCTGAGCTCTGATTATCACCTTACCACTTATAGGATTTGTATAATCGGTATCCTTTTGAACTGGGCTCATACCCAATAAAAATGCACTTGGTACTTGGATCATCTAATTTCTTTCTCCTCTGTGCTAGAACTTGTGCATATGCTGTGCATCCAAACACTCGAAAATGAGCAACACTAGGCTTCCTCCTATTCCACATCTCCAAGGGTGTTGTATTCTTCAAGCTTCTGGATGGTGCCCTGTTAAGAAGATATACTGCACATGCTATACCGTCAGCCCAAAACTCATGTGGCAGATTTTTCCATTTCAACATGCCTCTGGTCATATCTAAGATTATCCTATTTCTTCTTTCAACCACCCCATTCTGTTGAGGTGAATAGGGAAGTGTCAATGGTCTTCTAATCCCAGCATCCTCACAAAACTTCATGAACTTATGTGATAGGGACTCTCCTCCACGATCTGACCTTAAGGCTTTTATCATATAACCACTTTATTTTTCCACCATCTCAACAAATCACTTAAAAACTTGATAAACTGTGGACTTTTCTTTCACAAAATAAACCCACATTCTCCTATTGTAATCGTCCATAAACAACACAAAATATTGATTCTTGTTGAAGGATTGGGGCTCAAATGGCCCACACAGATCAACATGTACTAATTCCAGAGGATATCTGGCTCTGAAATTAGTTTTGGCGGGAAATGGATTCCTTGCGTGCTTCCCAACAATGCATCCTTCACATATCTCCTTCTGTTTGTTGTGAAATAATGCCATTCCTCGCACCATTTGTTTCTGAGATAGCAACCACACACTTTCATAATTGAGGTGGCCATATCTCCGATGCCACAAGGTAGACCGATCACCACAGACAGTCAGTAAGCTTTGATTCTTTTCACTCACTATCTTTATCACAAACATCCAATTCCCTGCCATAGGCACCTTGGTAATAAGAGTTCCTCCTTGGTCTCTGAGGTATAGGCACTGATTGATCATTTGGATTTCATATCCTTTTTTCAAAAAGCTGACCAATGCCGAGTATGTTAGATCTCATTCGTGGAACAAAAAATACATCAGAGATATAGAGATATGCTGGCGTGTGCCATCCTTCAGCCGTATAGTGATTTTCCCGTTTCCTTTTATCGGAACTTTAGAGAGATCTTCGAACGTCACACTTCCTTTGATAGTTTCATCTAACTCCACAAACCACTCTTTTCGTCCACTTATGTGATTACTTGCTCCGGTGTCGAAATACCACACATCAGTTTCACCATGTGCTACACTTTGACATGCTAACAACAGAGTAGTCTCTTCTTCCCCTTCTTCTTGGTCTTCAGCTAAATTGACTTGCAGCTCAGGAGCATTATTAGGTTGATTGTAACATTCAGCTGCATAGTATCCCAACTTGTGACAATTATAGCATTGGACTCTTGACTTGTCTGGTCTGAATCTTGCTGAAGTGAGACCATTTCTTCCTCTTCCTCGTGGAGTATTGCTCCCGTTACCATAATTATCCATCGGGGATGTTATATAAGCACAAGTTAATACACAAGTTTTGACATTGCACTATTCATTCCTCTCACTATTCACCCACTACTATACAACCTCCCATGTTGGGCCCACCACTCCCTAAACCCCACTTTTTCCAACTTTGAATCCCCACTATCCATTCATCTAAATTCAATGATTTTCAATGAGTGTATTCATATAATCTTCCTGATTATCCATAGATGCTGCTCCATCACCCTAAAACCTTCCTCTTCCTCTATCACTACCGAACCTACCTCCTCTGATATACTGATACTACCTCCTCTGCCTCTTCCATAACCTCTTCCCTTTTGGACATTTTTATTACCCCAATTACTATTACTTTAAGCATTATCATCTTGTAAAGACATCTTCATTTGCAAAGCTTCCTCAATATGTTCTGTTTTCCTCTTATTTATCTTATCGTCGTGGACTTGCAGTGATCCTATCAGTTCATCAATCATCATGACATCTAAATCTTTAGCCTCCTCTATTGCAACTACTACATGATCAAAGTCTTGGTCTAGAGACCGTAACATTCATTCGAACTTGAACATGTTGCATCTTACTATAGCGGATGTTTTGAATTGGATGAAGTGGAAGAGACAGATTCGTGTGGTTGATCCCGCCTAGTTGGATGCAGTAAAATGGATGATGAGGATGATGTATTGGTTGTCGATACTTATATATGTGGCCATTCTTGTTGTATTTTTATACATTACTATGTATTGTTATTCAGTATCATACGTTTTTATACATTATTATATATATGTATATATTACTATATTATTATTATTATTATTATTATTGTTAGTATATTGAGTTCAAACCTAATCTTTTGATTAGGCTACGCTAGTACGTGTTAGGTACCTGACAACCGCCACACTATATTTGTCGGATCTTGTGTGCGTGTGTTCTTTGGATACGTATGGCCGATCCCACTTAATGAGAAGCGGTCGTGAAAATGATAATGAATTATTTTGCTTTATATTTTTCTTTTTCCCTTTGACTACATTGAGAGGCTCGAGAGGGAGCTTCCTTGGGTAGTGCAAAAATCGTCCAGTGTAAGGTCACTCATCTGACTGGCAAAGTAAAATCAAGTGTAAACCACATAGGCTGTTAGCATGTGCATTGTATCTTTGATTGGGTCACTAGTTTCTGACATGCTTCAATTGCATGAACAAATCTATGGATTGCTGGTCTCTCGAGGAGCAATTAAAACTTCACGGTATGTAACTTTTGGTTGCACATTCACATATATTCATGAAACAGGAATGTTAAAGAAATACTATAGATTATGTTTTGGTAGGTTTGTTCTCTTTTCAAGATTCATGATTGTGCATTTGAGTGGAATGGCAGGTATTTGATAGATCATATCTCATTGTTCTGAAAAATATCTCATCTCCAGAATCATCAGCCCAGAGGAACAAAAGTTTAGAAATTCGTCTATTGCTTGAGCCCTGTAAAATTTCCTTTTGTTCTGATTTAGCGAGAATGTGGCAGTGGTTTATTACATCCCTTTCTAATACTATTGATAAATTATTGGAAGTTGTAGTTTCTCATTTTATATCATGTGCTGCATTTTCGGATACAGGCATATTCTATTAAGAAGCTAATCTTCCAGATCTTACTCGTACACAGGTCGGAGTGCTTCCTATGGATGAATCTAAAGTAACAATGAAAGGGCGCCTTGGACCTGGAATGATGATATCAGTTAACTTACCAAATGGTCAGGTCTGTGCATTGCTGTTAGTTGTGCTCTTTTTTTTTTTTTTTGTTTCAGATTTTCAAAAGGCTTTGGATCTTGCAGAAGAATCGGAAGCTTAAAGAAGAAATTTTACCTTAACGAGGTTTTCAGACATAAACAGACTAAACCAAACTAGGCCTTCTCATAGCAAGTGGGTTCATGTTGAGATAAATTCAAATAAAGTTCTGATAAAACTACATTGAGAAAATAGCACACAAAAAAAAACTATATTAGAGAAATAATCTCTGATCAAAGAAACTTCCCTGATGCAAGATAACCTGCATAATGGTTGTATTGGTTTTGGATCTGAAATGCAGGTTTTTGAGAATACTGAGGTTAAGAAGCGAGTGGCTTTGGCAAACCCTTATGGGAAATGGTTAAAGGAGAACTTGCGGTCCTTGAAACCAGCAAACTTCCTTTCAGCTGCAGTTTTTGACAGTGAAGCAATCTTGAGGCGCCAACAGTAAGAAGTTTTATCCTGGCAGTTGCTTTAAGTTGTTTTGGACATGGTGTGGTGGCATGGACAACTCATCTGATTTTCAAAGTCATAAATGAACATCTTTTTATTGTGCTTAAATTATTTTTCTATTGAACACGAAGACCTGTTTGATCCTTTAGCTGTATCCTCGTTAGCCATTCTAATACTGGCCATCAATTTTGAATAGTCAAAATTAAATTCTCTCCTTGTGTTGGCATGTGGGGAATCTGTGATCTGCCTATGTTTTCTAGATGGTTTCCCACAAAACTTGTAGAGATGATTATTGATTGGGCCAGATCAGGTTTTCCTATTTGAGCTCAAGAGAGTAGAAGACCCACTTTTTTGGAATACAGCCCCGCTGAGCTTTGGGTTTAGCTGGGTTCTGTGTCTGGAAACGATGTCTGTATATTGGCTGAGAACAATATGTTTTTTGTTGGAAATTTAAACACATCATTATTGTTCAAAAATAATGTGAAACCAGAGCAGAATGACACACCCATCATACCTTAACAAAATCTTGGGTGATTGTATCCACTTGAGTGACTCTCGCGTGTTACATTAACAATAGAATACAGACCAACCATCGCAATGATAGTAGGCTCAGAAGCATACGTGACGAACTGTATGTGGTTTATGCTCATGAAGGTGATGAATGGATGCTAATTGAAGATTCATGTCACTAAAAATATGTCATTTAGTTAAGATGGTGCAATGTCAATGTTGCATCTTCATGTCTATTGCACTTAATGCTTATGGTAGTTAACCAAAACAAATAAAAAGGGGAAAACGGTATAAAAAGAAGATGAAAAGAGAACAAGTAGTGGAGTTAAAAACAGATGAAGAAGGGTTAACTATGAAGAAAGATTGTTTGACCTCTTTGCATGCACACATGCAGTGATTTTTTTGAGCTAGCTTATCTTGTATCCTTTACTTGTGATGGAGTGAGTATCACTTTGTTCTCCCATACGTATAGGGCATTTGGCTACTCCAGTGAGGATGTCCAAATGGTTATTGAAACTATGGCTGCACAAGGAAAGGAACCTACTTTTTGCATGGGAGATGATATTCCACTCGCAGTGTTATCCCAGAAAGCACACATGCTTTATGACTATTTCAAGCAGCGTTTTGCTCAGGTTCTCTGGATTCTTCTGGCTGTTCCTTTCTGCATGTAAATAAAATTCCATGTATAGGAAGCTCTGATCCTATTGCTGTTTCCACCTTTTAGTGTTCCAATTCCATATAGATAGGATTCTAAATATGTCTACAATTAAAGTGTTCCGATCTTGCCACATGCGCAAGGAAGCTGTACCTAGGTTTAATATTAAGAAGGAGAGATTTCGGGCTCTTTCTAAATGATACTTCTATTTTAGATATAGTTTTTAAATGTTGTTTAGTGGGATGCTCTTGATGGCTATGTGTTTAACCAATGATATCATTATACTTTTGGTTATACTATCATCTCCTTACTGTTAGTCACTGTATGTGCGTAGGTTACAAATCCAGCAATTGACCCCTTGAGGGAAGGACTGGTTATGTCTCTTGAAGTTTTTTCTCATACTTTTTGGGTTTTGGTAATGTGAACTTCCCAGTTAAATTGACCTCAATACATTGTTCTAGGTGTTTCTCTCAAGTCCTGTATTAAATGAAGGAGAATTGGAGGCCTTGTTGAGTGACCCTATGCTGAAGCCTAAGGTTCTGCCAGCATTTTTTGACATTAGGAAGGGTGTTGAAGGTTCCTTGCAGAGAACACTGCAAAAGCTATGTGAAGCTGCTGATGAAGCTGTTAGAAATGGCTCTCAGCTGCTTGTCTTATCTGACCGGTCAGATGAGCTGGTAACTTGCTTTGGCTGACATCTTTCACTTGGCCATGTTTTTATGTCATGCTTGTTCTCATATGAAGTTGATTTTCGCTTGTCTTCATGCTCAAGATTTGATCCATTCGTCATTAAGTACTAGAGTAGCTATATAGCTGTTATGGCCTATTTTGTGTCTGTCTACTTAATGTATATGATATTTACCAATCCAATAAGCTATTCTGATGTGCAAAGGTATTTACCTGTATGTCTCTTGACATGATTAGAGGTCAGCAATTGTAACAGATGCTTGGCAACGGGCTAAGATTTGCTTATAAGTCAAACTTTGTGTAGATATCTTTCAGATGTTACTCTAACAGTCTCTCTCTCTCTCTCTCTCTCTCTCTCTCTCTCTCTCTCCCCCCCCCCCCTCTCCAGGAGCCAACTCGCCCTGCGATTCCGATACTTCTTGCAGTTGGAGCTGTGCATCAGCATCTTATTCAAAATGGCTTAAGAATATCAGCTTCCATTGTTGCAGACACTGCTCAATGCTTCAGTACTCACCAATTTGCTTGTTTAATTGGATACGGTGCAAGGTATTGTGCCTTCCCTTGTCTACATGCTAACCTTTTCATTCCTTGTGGAATAATTTCTGTTGGTATTTTACGTCTCATGAGAATACTATGCTTTGATGTATATCCCGGGTATGATGAATTATTAAACATTGGTGTATATCTTCAATCATATGCTTTTCTCAGTACAATTTTCTCTCTCTCTCTCTCTCTCTCTCTCTCTCTCTCTGTCTGTTTATCACTGGTGGTGTTATATGCAACCTTATGCTTTTTCCAGTAAGCATCTGCTATGTGGCCAAAAAATGAATTCCTATTATCATATTCCCAAAGCTTTGTTTTTGTTTTGTTACTTTAAGCTTATAAAACATAGAGCTTCATGTTTGTATTTTACCAGTGTATGTATGTATGTAGGTGTGCTTCAATTTGTTTCTTGCATTTGACAGTACTAATCCAATTTGCTTGAAAATCGATACATCTTCTTATACAAATATGACTAATATTTATACTTTGATATTGCAGTGCTGTTTGCCCGTATTTGGCACTCGAGACATGTCGACAGTGGCGATTAAGCAGTAAAACTGTGAATTTAATGCGGAATGGGAAAATGCCTACGGTTACAATTGAACAAGCTCAAAAGAACTTCAGTAAGGTAAGTACATAGATGCTGTCTTTCATTTCTGATGTCTTCTTAGATTGCAGGGGAAGAAGTTTTTTTTTTCCCGATAATTTGGGGAAGAAGTATTTTGCATCCTCTTGTATCATCTTTTGCATTCCCTTGAAGAAAACAACTTCACTTTGCTGCTGAAACAACTTCTGCTAACTGATTTCCTTCCAATGGTAGTAGGGAAGTTGTGCAGATCTTCCTTACTGTAAGGCTCCAGTATGATACTCCAATGATAATAAATACTTGTTAATCCTTTTTTAGGGTGTTATCAAATATTTGTTCTTTTTTCTCTGTGTGTAATTTTACCACTACTTCGCCAAACCAAACTAAGATAAAGTGTGTTCCAACTAAATGGTATCGTCTGATGTGGACTATGTATACATTCTGCTTATTGGTGAATGTTCATCATTTAATTTTTATGTTAAACTATGTCTAATTTCATACATTACAGGCTGTTAAATCTGGTCTTCTTAAAATTCTTTCAAAAATGGGCATCTCGTTGCTTTCAAGGTATGTCTATTACAAGGTGTCCTTTGAATATACTGACTTTCTGATCTCATGTGACTACCTTTCAAGGATTTGGCTTCCTACTAGCTATTTCTAATACTCTTTTTTTGATTCTATTATCAGTTCCATTAACGCAAGACTTACTGTTGGCTTCAATTTTTTTCCAGTTACTGTGGTGCACAGATATTTGAGATCTATGGATTAGGAAAAGATGTTGTTGACACTGCTTTCTGCGGAAGCGTGTCAAAAATTGGTGGTTTGACTTTTGATGAGGTAAGAAGCTGATTAAATTTCTTTTTCACTGGATCTCATGGTGCATGTGCTTTCCGTAAGTTCTTTACAGTATTAGTGGCTTATTATTATAGTGCTTGCAAATCCATATTTTGCTATAAATGGTGGTCGAATAGCTTGCTCAAACATATCAACCGCCTAGCTCAGATGCTTGTTCTTTGCTGTTCAAGAACTTTTCCTACATAATCACAAAGCTAATGCTAATTATGCCATACATGCTGGTTTATTGGTCGGTTTGTTGAATATTGTGAGGGAAACATTTCCAACTTCTCATATACAAACACTGTTGTAAAAAGAGGTTTTGACAAGTTACTAACGTGTCCAAGAATCAATTAGGGTTTAGGATTGGAAGATAAACAATGAAAGCTATTTTCTTTCAAGATGTTTGACGAAGCGATTAGAGGAGCCAAAAAGGATTTCCATGTGTTCACTGAATTGAAATTTGCAAATGGTTCAGTTCAAGAACAATTTTTTGGAGAGTTCTGAAAGAGAATAGGGTCCATATTATTACTTAACTTCAAGGAAATTGAATTGGCTCGCATGAAGGATCAATGCCTATGTTTTTGTTCCCCAAAGGTTCCAATTATGGATGGATTGGTAGATACATATAGGACAAAATGTTGTGTTTTTTCCTGAAAGTATTGTCTTAGTGGATGAGAAAGAGGTGTTGATGCCAAGTTAGCAGGTTACAGGACTCTGCAATTCTTTTGACATGTATTTTCTCTTGTAGTTGGGAAGGGAGACCTTGTCTTTCTGGGTCAAGGCCTTTTCACAGGATACCGCAAAACGACTGGAGAACTTTGGATTTATACAATTCCGTCCAGGAGGTATTGCTTTGCATGGGCACTAATGTAGTTGATGACTCAGTTGGAAAGCTTTTTGTTGCTTTATTGTTATTATTCTATATTGCTGGAACTAATATCTGTGACCTTGCAATGACCTGGGTGCCTTTTTTGAACTTCGATTCTGTCTTTTTGGAGTTCTTTGTATACATTATTTGTTCTAAAAATGTTGTCTTATATTGCTGCACAACCTGCACCTAGTCTCAATGACTGCCTTTTGATAGATCTACCTTTTTGAGTTTTCAATTGGTAAGACAAATTTGAGCCTCAACTTGTTATTGGATATGTGACTTGTTAAAAAGCTACTACATTGGATGTGTCAATCAACCAACTCTACTAATAACTCAAGCTTATGTTAAGAGGCACATGAAATGATTTTTATACTTTAACACACTCCATCACGTTAATGTCTAATGGGCATGAAACATGGACTATACACGGGTCATCATAAACAACTACAGTAACAATTACAAAAATGACAATTGGGAGTAATAAGATTCGAATTCATACCACTTGAAACCTGGAGAGATGGATTTGTACTTCACAATATGAAGATCGCAAAGTTCTCACCAGGAGTTAGGGGGGTACTTAAACGCTATGTTAAACGAATGGAAAAAGGGGTGGTTGTCACGGTTAATTAGGAGAACTAAAACAAAGAAGTAAAAGAGAAATCAGTAGAAGAGACATGGTTAGAGCACGTGTTACCTATTTGTCCTAGCATGTAGCAAATTAACCCTCAAATATTGAATCTTTACACTCTTATCATATTCATGGTGGAACTTTCCTTGTTTAGACTCTACCCAATGGTCATGGTGTAAAATTGCTAACTTGGCTAGTAAACTATCCAATGTCCATGGTGTAGTTTAGTTAATCAAGAAGCATAAAGTTTAGTGGAAGTTCCTTGGTCAAGACTAGAAACCACACTTAGAAATGGAGTCGATGGACATGTCGGTTTTACTAAATGTTATTGATGCGAAGATTCCTAACTCGTCCCTCCTATGGTCAATTGAGGATTTGTTATTAAATGTTTTAAACGTTGGACAATACATTCACAAGAATTGAGTACTCAGTAATCATGCAAACGGTGGGCTACGCATTTCACTGGCATTAAGTGCTCCTGTCATATAAATGAAGGTAGAAAATTCAACAAATGAGAGGGCTTATCTTTAAAACATGCTAAGGAATAAAATGATTCACACGGCTCTAACCAACAAAGAGTTCAGAACATATTGCTAGAGTAAACAACAAGACAAGAAGTAAACAACATTAATGGTGGCGCTTTGGTGTCTTCAGTGCTGGATCCTTCCTTCATACTTCTTGGTTTTGGTCATCCGTGTGACTATGTTTTGTGATGTGAGTTGTGCTCTCAGTGATACAGCGATGATGAAAGATTCCCAAGATGTCTTCCTTTATAGCCAACTTCTAGGGGGGTTAGGTAATCAAGAGATTCTGGCTATGATGACGTTTTAGATATGGATATCTGAATAATCAGGAATACAACTCTTATCCCTAATCTAGAGATTTAGGGTAGAGGTCTTGTCCAATATCTTTTCCTTTTATCTTCTCGAGATTTTCCCCTTGTCAGACGATAGTGCGGGGCGAGGTGCTGCTTGATGGGCCTTGGGCGCCTTAGTTGTGCTGAGGCGGGCTCTTTGGATGTGGCGACTGGCAATGTTGTCATCATGAGATATTTGTGCTTCCTTGCTTTCCTTGGTCGCCTTCCTAGGTCACCATGTGCTCTCCTGCTCGTCCACACCTTTTTTGGTCGTCTTTAGCTATACTTGTGCTTTTTTGCTTGCTCGCCAATAATTCTAAAATCTTTTCACTTATATCGAAAGGTGGATCAAATCATTTAAAAATATAGACATAAAAAATAGGTTGAGACATCTAAATATACTCCTTTCAGAGTCTTATCAGTACCCATGTTTGACCCTAACACGGTAACACCCCTCTAAGACACACACCCAACGTGTAACTACAATACCTAGGTTCCGTGATCTTCAGATTTCTTCAATTATAATCCATGTACACGCCTAATGGCGACCTTTTTCCTCTTTTTTTATATAATCAAAACTGACTTGTGAGAATATTATAGATTCCTAATAGGTCATTTTGCCGAGTGTCCATTTATCCACCTTTTTCTGCATTCTTTTGGCGCTTAAATTTTGATATCTATAGATGGGCTTACACATGTTCTTCAAAGCATATGTGTTAGTGGGTAGTTTAAGCCCCTTGAAAAACTTCACCTACCGAGTGGCCAAACAGTGTTGGAATATGACATGGCTTGCTAGGATCAAGAATGTTAGGATATAAATAATAGTTGTGGGTCATGAGTTAGAATGTTGATGCTCTTTATTCAACACATGGTAAGAGAAGGGCTTGTCTATTACACAGTTCACACTTCAAACCCAAAGACATTCATATAATGGGGTTTTTAGATACTAAAATATATACTCGAGCCTTCTATCCCGAGTTTGAGCTTTTTGTACCATGGGTTCCTTGACAAACTCTATTATGGTTTGCCTAATTCCATATTGTTGGTTTGGAAAGCAGTGCTGCGATGACCATTAGGTTATCCATCTAAATTGGCGATTCTTTGGTGTTCTAGGATTGTTCCATTGACATCTTTCAAAGGTCTTTTGTCAATCGGCAGCAAGATTAGTTAGGATTGTTTCATTGTTTGTTTATGCTGTTTCTACTTTGCCGAGAGATGGTTGTCAAACTTGCTTTGATCTTATAGACTTATGGATATGGTGCAGACATGGCTTTATTTACTACCATCATTGAAGCATACTTAAACTTTTTTTGCTTATTTCTCCTTCTTTTTCGTATATATGAAAGGTGAATATCATGGTAACAACCCAGAGATGTCAAAACTGCTACACAAAGCTGTCCGACAAAGAAGTGAGAGTGCATATGCAGTGTACCAGCAACATTTGGCCAATAGACCAGTTAATGTGAGTTTTTTCGTACTCTTCTTGTCCTTTGACAAAATGTGGAAGTTGTTCAAAAGAAGTGCATGAAAGATAACTTTCTCTCGTTTCCTCTAGGTCCTCCGTGATCTCCTTGAGTTTAAGAGTGATAGATCTCCCATTTCTGTGGGAAAAGTTGAATCTGCTACTTCTATTGTTCAACGATTCTGCACTGGTGGAATGTCTCTTGGAGCTATTTCCAGAGAGACTCATGAAGCAATTGCCATTGCTATGAATAGGATAGGTGGAAAATCAAATTCTGGAGAAGGTGGTGAGGTATAATTTCCTTGGAAGATTTTACAACATGTGACCTGTCATTTAGGTCTGCTGTTATCTAGCATTCTATCTGTTGAGAAGTAAATTTTCATGTGATTTACGGTTTTTGCTTTCTGCAGGATCCGATTCGGTGGCGTCCTCTCACTGATGTGGTTGATGGGTACTCTCCCACACTACCACATTTAAAAGGTCTCCAAAATGGAGATACTGCTACAAGTGCTATCAAGCAGGTGAGATTTTGACACTGCAAGTTCACGAGGTTCCTAGTTGCATCACTGCAGAAATACTTCTAAATGAGCTCCTGCTCTTGCATTGATCTCATTGTGGTTCTAATATGAAGATTTATTATTAAGAGGATTGCAAAGTGATGATGTTTTTGTGATCTCTGCTACCTTCCTTGAGCAGCCTGAAAACCTGCTTCTTCAAATTTGTGCAGCTTTAGATTGTCATGTGATACATTTCTATATTCTTCAGGTTGCATCTGGACGTTTTGGTGTCACTCCTACATTCTTGGTAAATGCTGATCAGCTGGAAATTAAAATTGCACAAGGTGCAAAGCCTGGTGAAGGGGGCCAATTGCCTGGGAAAAAAGTTAGCGCCTATATTGCAAGACTAAGAAACTCCAAACCCGGGGTTCCACTCATTTCACCACCGCCTCATCATGACATTTATTCTATTGAGGATCTTGCCCAGTTAATTTTTGACCTTCATCAGGTAAGAACTGCATATTTAACGCTTTTTTATCAATTATGACGTGGAACTAAAATAATAGCAGACATACTAACTCTTGGTAAATAACAGGTTAATCCTAGGGCAAAGGTGTCAGTTAAGCTGGTAGCAGAAGCTGGAATTGGAACAGTTGCTTCTGGTGTTTCGAAGGGTAATGCAGATATCATTCAGGTAATTGTCTTGTGTATCACGTCAGTGAAATGGTTGTTATTCTCTGTTTACCTTCCCCTGTAATCCTTAGTTTGGAATTCTATGAATGTGTGGGTTCTATTTTAAGATGAAAAGGAGTTGGTTTTACGTAAAAGAGGAATGATGGTAGAACATCAACTTTTCCAATTCCATTATCTCTCTCTGACATAAGAATTCAGTGAAGTTTCCTGTACTTCTGAGGGTTCATTAATGCTGCTGTTTGCTTTTGCACTTTAGACTAGGCCAATACAGATAAGTCATCAATGGTCCTCATGATGTGGCGTAAATGGGTCCATTCCAGTTCTGACAACAGTTTGGTCTTCCATTCTAGGCTAAAAAGGCAAAGAAGCAGATATGTCACATCCGGCATAGCTTTTCACTATATATGATTCTGTCCTTAATTTTTATCAAGACTAGCTTCTGTGCACATGCATTGCACACTTATATAGAATCCTCGCCAACAGAAAGATGTTAATTATATAATCCTCATTGAAGACTTGGATCAATCTTATCATTTATTGGTATTGTATTGCTATATATGTCTTGTCTATAATATTATTGCTATATATGTCTGTCTATTATTATATTTTCTCAAATCTAGTCTTTTGACTAGGTTAGGACATTGTGTGTTAGGTAGTCTATAACTAGTGCACTATTATTGTCGGATCTCATGTGCATGTATCGTATGGATACGTGTGGCCTACTCCACCTAGTGGGAAATGGTCGTGGTGGTGGTGGTGTTGAAGATGTGGATAAGATTGATCTTGGTCATAAAAAATAAATATAAGGTTTTTCCATCTTCAGCTGATAAATAAATTATAGCCTATCTGTGAATGAATCAATATATGAAGTATAAATACTATTATTTGTATTTGAAGGCTAAGAGTCAATTGTACTCTAGGGCCCTGTTTGTTTTGATTATAAAGAGTCCGGATTGGATAAGAAATCCGGATCCATTTCATATCCCGCGTTTGATTACATAATTTATACCCGGATTAATAATCCTTGGATAGCAATATTCAGCCAAAAGGCTGGATAACCAAGTAACGCCTCCCCCCCCCCCCCCGTTACTTGG